>JASPKZ010000225.1:0-48449 GCA_030220185.1 Diploptera punctata
GTAAATTATTAAACTTCATCAAGTTATTTCAATATGGAGGTCTTGTAAAAACAATGTTTAATCGTCTGTATTTTACAACACCATCAGTATCAGTTAAAATGCAGAATATTAAACATTGTTTTTGAAGGGCCTCCATATTGGAATAACTTGATGTAGTTTAATAATTTAGTTGAGGACGACTGACTTACCAGATACCAATTTTGTAATTAACATCCTATACTATTAATGGCCTAATTATTATGTTTTAAGGAAGTAAGTTGAATTTAAAACAGAGACTTGGTATCCATTGGCAACGGCATGAAATAGATCATCTTACTTCCCTAGGAAGAAAAGTAATTGACTTAATTAATCATGTAAAAGTTACCTACTTAAAATTTTATTGAGTAATACAATTTTAATGCATCACACTTATTTCTCACACTGATAATTCAAACGTATTAGTGATTGAACAGTTGTTACAATTATTAACATTAGCCACAAAATTTGGTTGCTTTTCATTAATTTTTGCTTATTAATTTCAATAATTTATATACTACAGTTTTTTTTTAATTTACACCTGTGCTTAAATATTCTGTATACTTTTTCATATCTATTTTTCGATCTTTGCTGGTAATAATAAAATGAACCGCAGCATTCGCTGCTTCTTCTACATCACAATCATATATGTTATTAATATGCAGTCTGAAACTGGTATTAATATGCCTGCCACTAATTCAGACAACAATAAACAATTGCAGTTGTTCTATCAACATTCTCTTGCTGTCATACAATTAACTCTTTAAACCAAGATATAAAAAGTCATACGAAATGTAAAAAATAAACAATTATTAGTACAGGAGTGAACAAAATTAGAACTCAATTTGGGAAGTAAGTACATTACTAGTCTCTAACTTATTTGCTAGCCTCGCTAAAGCTCGGGCTCAAACATGTCCTCGACAAGTAATGTACTACTTACTTCTCTTGTTGTGTACACAACTATTATTACATCTGGTTTCCCAAAAAGGCAATGTAGATTATTATGTATTTTCCATTCACTTCTCTACTCGTCTCTCTTTGGTCCAAAATATTTCTAATAACCTTGTTATCAAATATTGAAAATATTTTTACTTCCCTTAAAATAAGTGACCATGTTTGACATCCAATTTAATCAAGGAGAATAACCATTTTATTTATTGAGAATTCAATGTTTTTGCGTCTCTGTATAATAGCATTTGATGATGTTTGTTTTGAGGGTCTACACATATGAATCAATCAGTTTTAGGGCTACTTTAAACCGAAGTCGGTTTTTTTGCTTCATTCACAAAGCCAATACATATCCGAAAAAATATTAAGAATTTAATGTCTTTTGTCTCTGTATAATAGCATTTTATGATGGTTGTTTTGATGTGTCTATACAAATGAATCAATTTTAGGGCTACTTTAAAACAAATTCGATTGTTTTGCATCATTCACAAAGTCAATAAATATTAAAAATAATAAATTCATATTTTTTCGTCTCTGGGTAATAGCATTTGATGATGTTTGTTTTGAAGTGTCTATACATATGGGTCAATCAGTTTTAGGGCTATTTTAAACCGAAGTCGATTTTTTTGCATCATTCACAATGTCATTAAATATCTGAAATAAAAATATTAAGAATTTAATGTTTTTTGCGTCTCTGTATAATATGATTTGATGATGTTTGTTTTGAAGGGCCTATACATATGAATCAAACAGTTTTAGGGCTACTTTAAACCGAAGCCGGTTTTTTGCATTCATTCTCAAAGTCAATAAATATCGAAAAAAAAAAGAATTTAATATTTTTTCGTCTATGTATAATAACATTTGATGATGTTTGTTTTGAAGTGTCTATACATATGGATCAATCAGTTTTTAGGCTATTTTTAACCGAAGTCAATTTTTTTTTGCATCATTCACAAAGTCAATAAAATCTGAAATAAAAATATTAGAATTTAATGTTTTTGCGTCTCTGTATAATATGATTTGATGATGTTTGTTTTGAAGGGTCTATACATATGAATCAAACAGTTTTGGGCTACTTTAAACCGAAGCCGGTTTTTTTGCTTCATTCTCAAGTCAATAAATATCGAAAAAAAAAAAGAATTTATATTTTTTCGTCTCTGTATATAGCATTTTGATGATGTTTGTTTTGAAGTGTCTATATATATGGATCAATCAGTTTTAGGCTATTTTTAACCGAAGTCAATTTTTTTTGCATCATTCACAAAGTCAATAAATATCTGAAATAAAAATATTAAGAATTTAATGTTTTTGCGTCTCTGTATAATATGATTTGATGATGTTTGTTTTGAAGGGTCTATACATATGAATCAATCAGTTTTAGGGCTACTTTAAACCGAAGCATGTTTTTTGCTTCATTCTCAAAGTCAATAAATATCGAAAAAATAAAAAGAATTTAATATTTTTTCGTCTCTGTATAATATGATTTGATGATGTTTGTTTTGAAGGTGTCTATACAATATGAATCAACAGTTTTAGGGCTACTTTAAACCGAAGCCGGTTTTTTTGCTTCATTCTCAAAGTCAATAAATATCTGAAATAAAAATATTAATAATTTAATGTTTTTTGCGTCTCTGTATAATATGATTTGATGATGTTTGTTTTGAAGGGTCTATACAATAGGATCAATCAGTTTTAGGCTATTTTAACCGAAGTCAACTTTTTTTTTGCATCATTCACAAAGTCAATAAATATCTGAAATAAAAATATTAAGAATTTAAGTTTTTGCGTCTCTGTATATATGATTTGATAATGTTTGTTTTGAAGGGTCTATACATATGAATCAATCAGTGTTAGGGCTTATTTAAAACCGAAGTCGGTTTTTTTTGCTTCATTCAGAAAGTCAATAAATATCTGAAAAAAAATTAAGAATTAAATGTTTTTGGCGTTTCTGTATAATATGATTGATGATGTTTGTTTTGAAGGGTCTATACAACATATGAATCAATCAGTTTTAGGCTATTTTAAACCGAAGTCGATTTTTTGGCTTCATTTCACAAGTCAATAAATATCGAAAAAAAAATAAGTTTAAATATTTTTGCTCTCTGTATAATAGCATTTGATGATGTTTGTTTTGAAGTGTCTATACATATGGAACAATCAGTTTTTAGGCTATTTTAAACCGAAGTAACTTTTTTGCATCATTCACAAAAGTCAATAAATATCTGAAATAAAAATATTAAGAATTTAATGTTTTTTGCGTTTTTGTATAATATGATTGATAATGTTTGTTTTAGAGGGTCTATACCTATATGAATCAAACAGTTTTAGGGCTACTTTAAACCGAAGCCGGTTTTTTTGCTTCATTCTCAAGTCATAAATATCGAAAATAAAAATATTTAATTATTTTTTTCGCTCTCTGTAAATAGGATTTTGATGATGTTTGTTTTGAAGGGTCTATACATATGAATCAAACAGTTTTATAGGGCTACTTTAAACCGAAGCCGGTTTTTTGCTTCATTCTCAAAGTCAATAAATATCGAAAAAAAAAAGAATTTATATTTTTTCGTCTCTGTATAATAGCATTTGATGATGTTTGTTTTGAAGTGTCTATATATATATGGGTCAATCAGTTTTAGGCTATTTTTAACCGAAGTCAAATTTTTTTTGCATCATTCACAAAGTCAATAAATATCTGAAATAAAAATATTAAGAATTTAAATGTTTTTTGCGTCTCTGTATAATATGATTTGATAATGTTTGTTTTGAAGGGTCTATACATATGAATCAATCAGTGTTAGGGCTATTTTAAACCGAAGTCGGTTTTTTGCTTCATTCAAAAGTCAATAAATATCTGAAAAAAATTAAGAATTAAATGTTTTGCGTTTCTGTATGATAGAATGTTTGATGATGTTTATTTTGAAGGGTCTATACCTATGAATCAATCATTTTAGGCTACTTTAAACCGAAGTGGGTTTTTGTTTCATTTACAAAGTCAATAAATATCTGAAAAAAAAATAAGAATTCAATTTTTTGCGTTTCTGTATAATAAGCTTTTGATAATGTTTGCTTTGAAGGGCTATACATATGAATCAATCAGTTTTAGGGCTACTTTAACCGAAGTCGGTTTTTTTTGCTCATTCACAAAATCAATAAATATCTAAAATAAAAATAAAGCAATATTTCAAATTATTAAAGCATCCATAATTCATAGCCACTTCAATTATTCTCTTCAGCAGAGGTTTTAATTTACCGAGAAAACACATTCCCTCTTGCAGATTTTAATCAAATTTGTTTGCTTCTGAAAATTACGGGGTAGAACTCTGAAGACTAATAGAATGCCAGAAACAAGCTATAAATCAAAGAGGCGACAAGGAAAAGATATAACCATCCCATAATATACTAGCAGAGGCATATAATAGTTGTGAGAATTTTATTAATAGGGCCTTGGGGCTTGCTCCTAAAACTTTGGCTATCCATAATTTACGGTCTGGAGATGGTTTCCAGGGCGTCGGAGGGAGGGTCGACCTCTCTCGCGCTCAGTAATTGGATAACGATTTCTGAAACTTGCATGCCCCATATTCTATGGTGAAGCAGGTGTACCCTTACCTATTCATTTGCATTATATAAAAAAATTACAAAGGGCAGAATTTTTACACGCTATGTTACATTCAAGTCAGGTATGTTTACTGTTTCAGCCTAGCTGTGGACTCTAAGCGCCATGAATGCAATATAATTATTTATCCAAAACCGTGTAACAATGTAAACACATATTCCGGTGACCACTGTCCTATGTGTTAAATGCCAAATTTAAATTTCGTCACCAGTCTTTATTAATTATTCAATTGTCCTTCATTCATTCTTTCTCTCATTTTTGTTGAATCCAAATAGAATTTGGTATCTCCCTCGGGGAACAAACATTCCAAATATTCATCGGTAGTAGTTCTTAAATCTTTCTAATCACATGTCTATACCATTCCATATATGTTTTGTTGTACATTTTTTTTGTCTAGTGTCATCAAGTTGTCTTTTATAAAGTTTTTCTGGCTTTCTCCCCTGGAATTGGCGGAATTTTAATCAATTTCTTAGGTTGTGGTACCTGAAAGGCGGAATTACCGCTGGTCCTTGTGTTGTTCATAATCATATATAGAATTTCTTACTGTCATTTTAAGTGTTTATTACATTGTTTTAAATTTTGTCTCTTTTTGATATTCTAGCTTATCTCCTCCACATGTCCATAGATAATAACTCAGAATTTGTTTGAAACATCAACCGATAAGTTTCTGGTCTGAATAATATGTTACTATGCCACTTACTATAGTTTTAAAGGTTCTTTATTTTATTTTATTTCCCCCCCAACAGAATATTACTTAAAATCGATATTGCTGATTTTCCCAATGCTATTCGCTTTTTAATTTCATAATCTTGTTTACCATATAAAACTATTATTCTACCAGTTATATTATTATGGATGCGAAAAATGGACTCTTACTTTAAGGGAGGAAAAGGAGATTACGAGTATTTGAGAATAAAGTTCTTAGGGACATTTTTGGGCCAAAGAGAGATGAATTAATAGGCGAATGGAGAAGACTACATAACAGTGAACTACATGGTCTTTATAGGAAGCCAGATATAATAAGAACAGTTAAGTCTCGTAGACTGCGATGGACAGGACATGTGGCACGAATGGTGAATGAAAGAGTTGGATGGAAGCTTCTTGTAAGAAAACCAGAGAGAAAACGCCCAGTTTGGTAGACCAAGAATGAGGTGGGAGAATAACATTAATTATGATTTGAGGGAAGTGAATTATACAGGGAATAATTGGAAAACATTAGCTCAGAATAGGGGTGTATGGAGAACTTATGTCCTCGCGGCCATGAACTTGCGGGTACGATAGTGCCAGTGAGTTAGTTAGTTAATCTTGTTTACCATACTCGTATTTACAGTGTGCAAAAAGTGAATATATAGCAAAAAATCTTTTACTAAAAGTCTAAAATATTCACAATCGATAACATAACTAGTATACTTTTTTCATATGTTTCAGCATAAGTTTAGCATTAATAAGCGTGATTGAAGTGTGAAAATAAACAAATATGAAACTCAAGGCATTATTCAACGAGTTACAAATGAGTGTATGGTTCCCACCCTGTTCCCTTATAACAACTTCATCATGTTTTCTGTACCAACACCAGCAGTGTAATCAGTTCAAACATGCAAAATACACAAAATCAATTAAATGGCACCGAAAAAGAGAAGAAACAACATAAGAAGAATGCAAAAATATTTTTCGGTTGTCATAATAAATGAATGCAAATCAATATCAGTGATTTCCACAGTCCATAATTTTTTATGTGAAAATGAAAATGGGTACTATGGAAGAGTGGCCCAAAGGAAGTCGTCGTCACTCCAAGGATTAGGCAATTGCTCGTTCCGACTTCATAATGCACCAGCCCAACGTTTTCTACGTCTTCCGACATCACATCTCCCTCTGGCTTAATAATTTCTTGCTAACAACGCATTCCATTCATGTGATCAATCACTTATATCTATAATTCGTGACTTTATCCATATTTTTATTTCATTTCATATATTTTCATTTCTAATTCTATCAGGTTTTGTACACCTTTAACTTGTCTGAGGAATCTCATCTCCGTCGTCTGTATTCTATATTTCTTTTCTTCTTTTTTTTTTTTTTTTTCGTTAGAGCCCAAGTTTCACATCTTACAATATTGTGGGAATTGCCGTAACTTCCGAAGGAAGTACTTTGTCAATTCAAGAAAACAAATTAATTCTTCTTCTTTTCTTCTTCTTCTTCTACAACAAGGTTTAGGCTATGCAGCCTGTTCCGGCGAAGTTAAAAAGTGGAGTCCATCTTCTACGTGGTCGGCCAACATCTCTTGTTCCTCTGGGATTATACAGGAAGGTTCTTTTTGGCATTCTTTCGTTGTTCATTCTCATTAAGTGTTCTGTCCATTTCTTATTATTTTTCGCTGATTTTATCTTCAATTTTATATATATTTAATTCTTCTCGTATAGTTCCATTCCTTATTCTATCCGCTCTTGTGCATCCTTTCACATTACGTAAAAACAGCATTTCCGCAGTCTGTATCCTGCTTTTATCCCTTGATTTCATTATCCAATTTTCACTTCCATACAACAACAAAGGAACAGCCATTGGTTTATATAATTTAAGTTTCGTATCTTTCCTTGTTTTCCGACCTAAGGTTCTTTTTATGGTTCCACAAATAGCCTGAAATTTATTTACTTTATTTTCTATATCTTTATTTTCTCTATAAGTTATATCACATCCTAAATATTGGAAATGTGGTACTTGTTTTATTATTTTGTTATCCAGTACAATGTTTGATCTAATTCCATATTTACCAATAAATGCCATTACTTTTGACTTATTTATTGATATATTACAATTATATCTATTGGCTATTAATTTAACATTATATGCTAACATTTGGAGCTCATTTTCCGATTCTGCTAAAAGTACAACATCGTCAGCGAATAATAAAGCTTTTATCCATGAAATTGCCCACTGTAAGACAAACTTGAGGAAACTTTAAGGCCAAAATACTTCCCGAACGTCATCTGGCAATTATAATCTTGATATTCACATTTGCCATGTTTAGTATGAATGTTTCGTTTTAACGTTATGTCTCGGAATAAAATGGCAATGTATACAACTTATTTCAAAACATTTCTAACATATACATCTGGAAACTTGGACATATACAATGAAGGAATTGAGCAGTAATCCAAGTTACAGAAATGAAATTCTTACGTGGAATGGTACAGCCTTTGAAATAATTGATGGCGCACAGATAGTTTTCAAGTCTCAGAACGAAGCCACTGCACATGATCAGAGATCAGCTATTTGGTTCACAAGTATACAATTATTTGAGAAACTAAATTCATTCTATTTCGTTGTGTGTCGTGCAAAGGAAAACAATTTAGTTTAAATAAGTAGTGCGGTAAATATTGAAATAAAACAAAGCAAAAGAATTGAAACAAAAGAAAGAAAATTAATTGAAATAAGGAAGAGTGAGAGAGAGAGAGAGAGAGAGAGAAAGAGAGAGAGAGAGAGATAGAGAGAAAAAACATGACAGCAGGATCGAACACGCGACCTCATGCACGCGAAACAGAATCTCCCTCCACTATACCACAACCATCTCTCCTACAAATTGTCTGTATGAAGTGATGCAGGACGTACTTGTATAATGAAATTACATATTACCTCATTTAAATTAATCAAGATGCATTTTGTATTAATAATGGAAATACATAATTTTATTATGCCTTGTGTTATGTAAACAAAGTAATGAGACGTTAAATCGTTATTCATTTTCTATATGTCATAAGTTATAATAATATATATATATATATATATATATATATTGAGCTGTTTCTTCCTTTATTTATTTCCATATATTCCATTCCATAGTAATTTGTGCCAGAGGGCAGGTTTATCACTGCAATGATAGCATTTTCATGCTATGCTTTGCTTGCAGCTTTTACTACGGAACTGTAGGTGTGGTAGCTTCCCGTTTCTCTTTTTCCACACGGGTGAAGAATGATGATGATAATGATTTAGGAGGCTGATGATGATGGCCTGATTAATTTTTTGGGGGCCCTAAGCTTCCCGAACATTATCCTTGCAGTGAGAAAAAAAAAAACCAAAAAAATCTCACCCAGGAGCCTGTCCCGACCGGGAACGGTCCATATATAACACAAATTTATTTTATATAATAAAGGCTGGGAACATGCAGACATTATGAAAATTAACGACGTTAATTAAATAATAATAAATAAAAAATATACCTAACCAGAATCGAACGTGGGCCCTCGTCGTTGGAAAAAGAAGCATTTAACCCGACTACTCCACTGAAGCGAACGATAAGAATGCTGCATGAAGAGAGACTTAAAGCCGTCCGCTTTATACTAGGAGAGTCAGAACATGTAACAAACGTTTTTGGTGTGAATCGCTCTTCAAAACTCTACATCATCAAGAGTTGCGCGCCATCATTTTTTTCAAAGGCTGTACATAAAACAATGAGAGATGGAATAAGGAACGACAAAATCAGGGAGAATTTAAATGTAGAAAAATTAACAAAAGAAATAGAAAAAAAGTACACTAAAATGATTTGGACATTTAAAAAGAATAGAAATGGAAAGACTACCACAAACTACTGTTAAATATCAAGTTACAAGCGCAAACGACCATGAGGTAGGCCACGAGAAAGGTAGATTAATCATGTGAAGAAAAGTTGACAAGAAAGATGATACGACTAGGAAGAACTAAAATAATAAGTTTTAAAAAACTAAAACATCACGCTTATTAGAAAACCGAAATCAAAAAATGAAAACGAATTTTAATTTCCACACGCTTGGGATAAATATTTTTACCATCAAAAGCGTGGGGTGCTCTTTATCAATTAATATATTTGATAATAAACAGATATTGGTAAAAGTAAAGTCTCTAAGAAGAAAATGTTAAAAATCATAAAAAGCAACCCCACGCTTTGAGGTAAAATTATTTAACCCAAGCGTGTTGGAAATTAAAATTGTTTTCATTTTTTAGTTCGGTTTTCTAATAAAGCGTGCGGTTTTAGTTTTTAAAACTATTATTTATTTTTTAGTTTTAATATTTTACAGGATAAGATAAAAATGTAAATATATTTAAATTCGATACTATTGTAGTATGAGCTAAAAGTAATACTCTCCAAAAAAAACTCCCCAGCCGGATTTTGAACCAGCGACCTATGGATTACTGAAATTATATACCACTAGAGTTTTCACCGCTCTACCACTAAGTTCTTACAACGATTGACTAAAATGTCGACAAGTCCCCAACCTATTTATACCAGTTTTAATTTTTTTGATAATCTGACGATTCTGCCAGGATTTTAGAAACAAATATGAAAATATTGTATTGTCGTGAGTCCTTTACAAGTATACAACGTTTCAAGTCGATCCAATTGCTTCTAAGTAGGTGAAAAACGTGTTAAAAAATTCTCGTTACATAGATACAAGACACTTTTTTTTTATTTCTGATGATTCTGGCCAGAAATTTTAGAAACTAAAATATGAAATTATTGTAATGGCACGAGTCCTTTATACGCATACAAAGTTTCAAGTCGATCCAATGATTTTAAGTGGGTGAAAATCGCGTTGAAAAATTCCGTTACATAGATAGCTAGATAGATAGATAGATAGATACAGGTCAAGCTAATATAAAGCGTGTAAAAAATAAGGAAGCCATGGGAAGATAGAGGTTGGTTGGAGACATATTTGGAATCGACTTTTCCGAAAGGAGGACACGAGAGAGGATGATGATCGGAGGAAGTCCTGATATTTTACCTAATCACTCTTTCCGGGAGAACCTTTCCTTGTGATGTTAAAAACGTATAAGTTATGTTATCCACAGTTTAAAATACCTCTCCTGTCAAGTTCGTGCTACTGTAAGGCCATGGAGGCGTGTGACATGTAAACAGTAACTATAAGCGGAAGTAAGCGAATAAAGAAAGAAAGAAAGAATTTGTATAGTGTAACACAGTTGTTATTGAAAGCGTGACTAGCATGAGGTATGTATTTAATAGTACATAATTAGTTAGCCTAATTAACTGTCATCAAAACAAACACATGAAGATACTGTCGCTTCTAGCGATTCGACATTTACGCTCGCCTCCAGCACATCAGAGAATTATGTTTATATCAACACACAAACCACAGCAGCATTACAGTAAGTACTTCACGAAAGAATAGATATTTATTTTACAAAGTAAACATTATATTCTTCTTCTTCTACTTTATGAAATTAGGCCTTTTGACCTGTTTTCACATCAAGTGGGATTTAATGAATCTTCCCATCTAGTAAATGGGCGTCCAACACTTCTATGTCCTATTGGTTTGTACTTTAATAACTGAGGGATTCTATCTGTAGGCATTCTTTTAGCATGTTCATATCAGTTGTTTCTCATATTGTCAATTCTATTTGTTAAACCAAAAATATTTAAGTCTTTTCTAATATCTTAATTTATTTTTTCTGTCCAAGATTTTCACACCTGCTACTAAACGTAAGAACTTCATTTCTGCAGTTTTTATGTTTCTTCTGTCTGAACGATTAAGAGTCCAATTTTCACTGGCATATATTAAGACAGGCACTGCCATAGTTTTGTAAAAATTTTAATTGTGTACTCCTTAAAACATATTATATTTCTACTATAATTTGTTGACTATCGCCTAATACATTCTTTGCCTCGGTGGTCTACTGGTTATGTTCCTTGTCTCTAGAACCGAGGATGCCGGGTTCAAAGCCGATCGAAGTCGACGAATTCTGAGGATGGAAAAGTCCGAGGGACAAGCGGTCAGGGAGAGTATTTATCCGCCGTGGGTCCCGAGTATGAAGATTTTTAGGTTTGTAAAAGAAACTTAACGCTAAATTAGAGCCTCTGAGCAAAATTTAACCGGTATTTCCAATCCAAGTAAATACATTAGTTGCCCACTAGATGTCGCAATGAGGCGTTGCGCTGACTACATGTGATTTACTGTCTTCTATAGAAAAATAAGCTTAACTAAATTAGCTTGATCAACACACTCTGTAGGGAGCACCCATGCACCTCGCGGACGTTATTGGGTATATACATACATAGGCCTACATACTTCTTTTGATTGTAAGGTAAATGGATTTGAAATTTTTGAAGTCTTCCAAAATCTGAATTTGAATACTTTGACTTCTAATCACTTAAACAGTTTTTGTTTGGGAATTGCTAATTTGCAACCAGATATTTACAAATTAGTAATATTTTATGAAGTTAAATGCTGCTCTAAATTAAGAATCTGCAATGTAGAACTGGAGCTAACACTTAACAAACCTGAAATTTCGTTCTTACTTACGTATGCAATTTTTACAAATTAAACTTAATGTTGCACCGTTAGTGCATTATTTTATGCCTGTATTGACTCATGTTGTAGACTCATTGCTATGAATCTATAATCTGTGTCATTTCCATCCGTATTTTTCTTCTTCTTGCGTCTTTCCCCTGGCTTGTGTACCTTGCGCGGCGCGCAACATCCCTTCTCGAGCCGTCAAGCCTTGTAACAGTCGTTATACACCTTTGGTTTGGATAAGGTCGGAGAGGGACTCCAGGTGGATTCCTTGTCCGTGACCGAAGTTAATTTCATTTTGGAAAAAAGCTGAACAAGAAGTTTATGTTTTGGTTCCTAGATGAATTAAATATTTGTATGGGGGTGTTATTGTAATTATTATGTGTTCTATTTATTTATTGTAATTATGTTTAAATGCTATTTGTATAAGACTGTTCACTTTAGTTTCAGTATTTATTCTTTACCAGCTAATACCCGGCGTGCGCTGCTACGCCTAAATAAATGCAAATTAATGCACTTTTATGTTTAGTTGAATAAATAAGAGGTGAAAAAATATTAATGTATATTTGTTAGATACCCCGTGCTGATTACCCCGCTTTGCCCGGGAATCTACATATCCCGATTTTCTTGACGTAAATGAGCTGAAATACGAAAATTAATGTGTTTTATGTTTAGTTAAGTAAGTAAAGGGAAAAATTTATATCGTAATTATTTTTAGGTACCCTGTGCTGTTTACCCAGCGTTGTCCGGATATCTACTCATTCCGATCTTCTTGGCATAAATGAGCTGAAAGGCAAAAATTAAAGTACTTCTATGAATAAGTAAAAGTGAAAATAATATATATACAAATCTATATCGTAATTATTTTAAGATTCCCCGTGCTGATTACCCGGTGTAGCCCGGGAATCTACTTATCTCGATCTTCTTGGCATAAATGAGCTAAAAGCAAAATTCGTTATTGTGAGTTATCCGTAAAACAATACCCGCCTTGTGCTGCTATGCTTGTACATATCTCGATCTTCTTGGCATCAATGGAACACAAAAATGGTTGTTATGAGTTATCCGTCATGAATAAACATATGCTGTCGTGGTATTTTTGTATATATTTTCGAGATATTCAATTCTGTTTACATTCATTTTGTGTATTTGTTATGGTTTAGGCAGCATAAGCCATTTAAGCGACCAAAGAGCTATTTTTCACGTTTTCCACTACACAAGCGATTTTTAAGGGTGTAGGAGTTGAGTACCATAACTCTCTTATAGCCTATGTTCATCCCAGGAATCTCCTGAACATTTTGCAAAAAGCCTCATCACAATCGGATCAACGGTATGGCCGCGCATAAAGTACGAACAAGCAAACAAACAAATAAACATTTTTATATATTACACGCTTTATATTAGCTTGACCTGTATCTATCTATCTATCTATCTATCTATCTATCTATCTATCTATCTATCTATCTATCTATCTATCTATCTATCTATCTATCTATCTATCTATCTATCTATCTATCTATCTATCTATCTATCTATCTAGATATGCATATACTATCTAATCTAATCTATCTATATATAGAGCTATCTAGATATATATCTATCTATCTATCTATCTTAATCTATCTATCTATCTATCTATCTATCTATCTATCTATCTATGTCACCCACCCCCCCCACTACCTATCTATCTATCGATCTATCTACGCTATCTATCTATCTATCTATCTATCTATCTTATCTATATATATCTATCTATCTATCTATCTATCTATCTATCTATTGTAACTGAATCTACATTCAACGCCTCGTTTTTTCACCACTTTCTAAAATAATTGGATCGACTGTAAATTGTGTTATCCTTGTAAAGGACCCGTGACCAATACAATCATTTCATATTTATTTTTCTAAAATCCTGGCCAGAAATTCATCAGGAAAACAAAACTCCAATAGGTTTAAAAAACTAAAGAAAACTGCTTTCATTGGAAAACTAAAAAAAATGAAAAATAATTTTAATTTCCAATACCGCTTGGGAAAAATAACCTAAAATAAAGTGGTCAACAAAAACATCATCTCCAACACATATAGAATATCCTGGCCACAATCATCAGAAAATCAAAAAAAGTGTTTTTATATTTATGTAACGGAATCTTTGAACACGATTTTCGCCCACTTACAGACATTGGATCGACTTGAAACTTTTTATACTTGTAAAGGACCCGTGACAATACAATAATTTCATATTTTATTTCTAAATTCCTGGCCAGAATCATCAGAAAATAAAAAAAAATTAAAACTGGTATAATAGGTTACGGACTTGTCCACTTTTTAGTCAATCGTTGCAAGAGCTCAATTGGTAGAGAGCGGTGAACTAGTGGTACATAATTTCAGTATATTCATAGGTCGCTGGTTCGATTCCGGCTAGGGAGGATTTTTTTTTTAGAAGAGTAATACTTTTAGCTCATACTACAATAGTATGGAATTTAAAGATATTTACATTCTATATCTTATTCTGTAAAATATTAAAACTGAAAAATAAAAAATAAATAATAGTTTAAAAATCTAAAACAGCACGCTTTATTAGAAAACCGAACTCAAAAATGAAAAATAAATTTAATTTCCAACACGCTTGGGATAAATTTAAAGTGGTCAACAAAAAAATCATCTCTAACACATATAGAATAAAACTATAATTATCAACAAAAAGAAAATAATTTTACCATCAAAAGCGTGGGGTGCTTTTTATGATTTTTACAAGTTTTTCTTAGAGACTTTACTTTTACCAATATCTGTTTATTATCAAATATATTAATTGATATAGAGCACCCCACGATTTTTGATGGTAAAATTATTTTTTTTAGTTGCTAATTCCAGTTTTATTCTATATGTGTTTGGAGTTGATTTTTTTTTGTGACCACTTTAAATTTATCCCAAGCGTGTTGGAAATTAAATTTATTTTCCATTTTTGAGTTCGGTTTTCTAATAAAGCGTGCTGTTTTAGTTTTTTAAAACTATTATTTATTAGGTTTGTTATTGATTTTTTAATGTTACAGCAAAAACACGTTTTATGTAATCTATCTGACTAATGTAACACTTTTGTTGAATTATACTTGGTTTTATTTACACTCATCTTGTTATTTAATTAATGAACTGCTTGGAGTTAACGTTCCAATCAATTACATACGGATTTGCTAAATGCGTAGATTTAAGTTCCTGTGTCCTCTCTCACGGTTACCGTTAATAATGTGTTTTCATTAGTAATTGAGTTTCATTGCTTGTTATGATACTTAACACACTAGGAGGATATAGTACGAGAGGTGAAATAAATCTATGTTCGGATCCAGCCATAGACTCGCTGTGCTTGTATGTGTGCTATATTTCTGATAGGTTCTGCTTACGCAATTATATGCTTATAAAGAAAATAGAAATTGGTTCCATAAAGTACATGTTCCATACATCCATGCATAGTAATTCTGCCTGAGGGCATGTCTTTCACTGCAGTCATAGCATTTTCATGCTATGCTTTGCAGCTTTGCTAGGGAATTGTAGGTGTGGTAGCTTCCCATTGCTTTCCACACCGGTAATGTATGATAAGGATGATGATGATGGCCGGATGATTTTCGGGAACCGTTGGGCCCTAAGCGTCCTGACATTTGTCTTACAGGTGAGGAAAAACCCCGAAAAACTTCACCCAGGAGCCTGTCCCAACCCGGGGATCGAACCCGGGCCCGCTGCGTGACAAGGCAGCACGAAACCTCGAGATCACAGCGGTGGACAAGTACATGTTGAAGATTAAGAATTATAACCTGGTAAACCTCGGTTGGGTAATTAATATAAAGAAAGTAATGAATCACAACTGTAAGTGTATCATCCAAATATTTAATAACCGAATGAACGAGCGGTGCAAAGTTTTTAATGGAAAGTTTATTTTAACTGATTAATTATTAATGGGAATAATTTCCTCTACGATTTCCTCTACTATTCAATTTTGTACTAGCGCATGCTATCAAATCTTCAGAGGATAAAGAAAGCGTACAACTCAATGGTGTTAATGAACTGCTGGCATATACTGATGATTTATTAATATGCGATAGCGTTGATATAGATCTACGCAGAGCCACCACGCACATTATTTTGAGTAACTCTTAGAAAATATGATTGGAAATAAATATAAATAAAAACTAAATACATAGTCACACATAGAAATGTGTCAGGCCTATATAATTTAAATTGACAGTTAATGAAAAATTAGAGAGAGTTTGAAGTTGTTGAATTCAAATACATAGAATACATAACTAACTAACTCATTGGCATTATCGAACCCGTAGGTTCATGGCCACGCGGACATAAGCTCTCGATATATCCCTATCCTGCGCATACATAGAAACAATAATTACAAACAGGAAATGAATTAAACGTAGGCTGAATTCTGGATATACGTGCTATTCCGCATTACAGGAACTCTCGTCATCCCAACTTCACTAAAAAAAAATGTTAAACTAAAAGTATATGCAACTGCTTTTCTTCTAGTTATATTTATGAATAAGAAACATTAACTCCTACTTAAGGGAGGTAGAAAGGATTATGAATATTTGAGAAGAAGAAAGTGCATATGAACATTTTTAGACGAGCTAAAGAGGAGACCGGAAATATTACTGGATAAAACTAGCTGTAACATGGAATTACATGACCTTTATAGAAAGCGTATGTAATAAAAACAGTTTAGGTCTCTTAGATTGCGATGGGCAGGACATGTGGCACGAATGCGGACGAATGGAAGAGGGCACATGGAAATCTACTGTAGGAAACTCCAAATGGGAAAGCGCCCAGAGGCTAGGCCATGAATGAGGTGGGAGAATAATGGCATTAAAACTCATGATTTGATAGAGATAACTTTTAGAGGCTAATGATTGGGGAAATTACTTATGAATATTGGTTGTATTGAGAGCTTTAGTCCGACCATGAAACTCCGGGTTCTGAGAGTGCAAGTGAGTTAGTTATGTATTAACATTTACAAATGCTAAACAATACTGTAACAAGAAGTTAATGGTAGACCAACTAATTTTGGCCTGCTGAATTTTCGAGGGCTAGCAATCTGACTGTCTAGCGAACCTCAGTTGTTCGAGATTGCAATACTAATATATTCCATTTCACAAAACATAATGAGTATGTTAGAGAGTAATGGGTACATAAACACTTCACAATTTATCATAAACAATATTGGAATATTAATATCGTTTTTGACCAACATTTAACTCCGAATTATAATTTCTTAAAATCACAATTCTGATATATTCCTGTTGTAATTTATACCTCCTAAAAATAAAAGCCCGTCACGCAGAAACTGAATAAAGTAAGCGAACTC
The DNA here is from genome assembly GCA_030220185.1 of Diploptera punctata. Lineage (NCBI taxonomy): Eukaryota > Metazoa > Arthropoda > Insecta > Blattodea > Blaberidae > Diploptera > Diploptera punctata. The sequence goes on from JASPKZ010000225.1 coordinate 17,216, forward strand.
CTCGGTAAGTCAAATTTCTGGTCCAACTTTGCTGCTGTAAGAAATATATATTTATTTCGTTAATCTAATTTTATATATACAGTTATATTGGAAGGAAAAACAAACTTAGCGGGTGCTAGGACGATTTTTAAAGGGTTGCTTTCAGATAAATACCCATTCTTAACGATATTATTTCGTTTGTTTTTTTTAAATTATTTTCTCGTTTTATTGCAAAGGCATATACCGAGTTACGGTATGAAAAATAGAAAATTGCGGCAGCTAGAGCAATTTTTAAATTTTCGCTTCAGGTAAACACCCGCTCCTAATAGTCCAATTTTGCTGGTTAAAATATTCGACTTTACATATTTTAATTTATCGATAGAGGCCAAAATTCAGTCAATTTCAGAAAAATGGGACCACTAGTGCATAATAGGCACGCATATATATATATATATATATATATAATATCTTCTGGCGGCACCGTGGCCCTGGAGTCGACTCAGTCTCTAACGGAAATGAGTACCAGACGCTTGTTCTGCGGTAAAGGCGGCTGTCACGCAGTGCTGACATCAACTGCCGATTGTCAAGAAAAAGTGGGAGCCTTAACCTCCTACTAGCCCAAGGGTCTCCTGAGGCCTGCAGTGGGATCACTTTACTTAATATATATATAAAGGGCCTATATGTATAATATATACCAACCCATAAATCGCCCATGTTCCAAATATCGCCTACCACTATAATAAATCATCATCATCATCATGAACAAATTCGTTTTAGGCCATGTGGCCTGTACGGTAAACCTAGCGAAGATGGTTTTGATCTTTCCACCGATGTTTTGGTCTTCCTTGGTCCCTATGTCCAGTTGGGGTTATATGGAATCCCAATTTGTAAGTCTATTTCTTGCCATTCTCCTCAGATGATTTTCCATTCTTGTTGGTATCTTGTATATCTTCATTTACACTTGTTACTCCACGTTTTCCTCTGATAATAGTGTTCCTTTGGTGATCCAGTCTATTAACTCCTAACAATGATCGTAAGAAGCGCATTTGGTTTACTTGAAGTTTATGAGTTTCTTTTATTTTAAAATCTAAGAGTGCATATATCTGCTACAAGCATTCAGGGCTTATAGACACATATATATATATATATATATATATATATATATATAATATAAACTGTTATGTATTTAGTTACTAGCAATTTATAACGCGTGACTGAGAATTGAACACACCCGGTAAAATATCACATACCGAGAGTTATCAATTAAGTTACATTCGCAATATTCTATTACAAGGGCGTATAATTATTTTGTCTTGAAATAATATGCAACGAATAAAATACTCCTGTAATAACTTACTCTATCATTAAAAATAATCCATGAGCAAATGGGTCAACCAAAATAGAGTAATTTAATATATCTCATATCACCATTTGCTCTTACTTTTGCAAATTATTATTTTAACCATTGTTTATGTACAATGGGCGATATTTACAACACTTTGTTCAAAATAGAAGCATCAACCCATTCTAAGTGCAAAAATATAATTAAAAAAATACCTATATACAGTAAGTTAATAGAATACAACTTTCTATATTATGGTCATTTACGAACACAATATTGAATTAATGTACTCAGTCACTTAGAATGGGTTATATACAAAGTGTTTTAAATATCGCCCATTGTACATAAACAATGGTCAAAGAATTATTTGCAGAAGTAAGAGCAAATGGTCGATAGGAGGTATATTAACTGCTCTATTTCATTTGAGCCATTTGCTCATGGATTATTTTCAAATGATAGATACGTTTTTACAGGAGATTTTACTCGCAGTATATTATATACAGACAAAATCATTATACGCCCTTGTAATATAATAACGCTTTTGGTTTGCAATAGTTAACACAACTAAAGAGATTACCTGATTAGCACAATTAATTAGTGCGCTAGCGCGTAAAGCTGGAGATCTTGGGTTCAAATCCCTGATCAGGCAAAATGTTTCTCTTCAGTTGTATAAAACTCGAACACACTGGCAAGGAAGCAGGCATGCTATCATGCTAGTGCGGATGTCTGGGAATTCTGATGTAAATTTGTTTATGAATTTTAGTAACAGTAGTTGGTGTTTTGTTTATGAAAGAGACGAGAGAGAAAAATCTCTTCACCTCTGTATAGTGTGGATTAGAGCTAGCCTAGATTCTTTGTTACCGGTCGACATTCACAAATCCTCTATTGTCCTCCTTGGAAAATAAACGCATCTGTTTCTTACCTGTACAATACTTACACGAGATAGGCCAGGATTACAAATGTCACACACGAGAAAGACACGAAAATGTTCTCTGTGGATACATGCCATTTCTTACATCTATTGCAAATTCAAGCGCAATTTTATTTCGCAATAGTATTGTAATACAAGTTTGCAATCTCACACAAGCAAATCTATTACATTATTTTAGAGAATTCTGAATGTAACTATTGAGGTAGTTCTCATGAAAAGATTTTTTTTTAAATCTTCATCGAGCCCACTAAGATATATATAGATAGATAGATAATCGGTTGATTAGTGTCTTAACATCGTCCGATTCCTAATAGCCAGTTTTGTCGGTCCATCCAATCTCTGGTTGTAGATGTTTCTCCTGCATATATAAACTCCAGGAGTATATATATATATATATATATATATATTATATATATATATATATATATATATAAATAATGATGCTTGTTTTTTGTTGGTTTGTTGTTGTTCGTACTTCATGCGCGGCCATACCGTTGATCCAATTGTGATGGGACAAAATGTTCAGGAGTTTCCCGGATGAAACATAGGCTATAAGAGAGTTGTGATACAACTCCTACACCCTTAACAGTCGCGCCTTTGTAGTGGAAAACATGAAAAAGTAGCTCTTTGGACGCTTAAATGGCTTACGCTGCCTAAACCATAAAAAAGTACACAAATATAATGTAGGTCTACAGAGAATTGAATATCTCAAAAAATCTACGTAAACGTACGCGACAGCATATGTTTATCTTTTACGGATAAATCACAATAACGATTTTGTCTTTCATTGATGCCAAGAAGATCGAGACACGTAGGTAGATTCCTGTTCAAGCATAGGAACACATGGCGGGTATTGTTTTACGGATAACTCACAATAACGAATTTTGTCTTTTAGCTCATTTATGCCAACAAGATCGAGATAAGTATATTCCCAGGTAACAGCGGATAATCAGCACGGGTAATCTTAAAATAATTACAATATACATTTATAATTATTTTTCATTTTTACTTATACAACTAATCATAAGAAGTACATTCATTTTTGGCTTTCAGTTCATTTATGCCGAGAATATCGGGATGAGTAGATTCCCGGCAAAGCCGGGTAAACAGCACGGGGTATCTAAAAATAATTGCGATGTAAATTTTCCCCCTCACTTATTGAACTAAACTAACATACAATTTTCGAATTTTATCCCATTTATGTCTAGAAGATCGGGATAAGTAGATTCCCGGGCAACGCCGGGTAATCAGCATATATATATATATATGACAAGATAAGAAAATAAATGCCTGAACGGGATTTGAACCCGGACCTCGACCTCTGAGTTGATATCTCAGTGCGCTACCACTTACGCTACCAGGCGAATCCAGAACAAACATATATATATACCTACATACATACTTCATCATCATCATCATCATCATAATCATCATGAACTTATTTTTGGGTTTAGGTCGTTTGAGCCTGTTCCTATGAGATCTCAAGATGTGGTCTGTCAGTTCATCTTATTTTTGGTCTTCCTCTACCTCGAAGTCCTTTAGATTGATGCTGCAATGTTAATTTAGGAAAAGAGATGGGTATATTATTTGGGCATATTTTAACCAATTGCTTTGATAATTCTGAATTGTTTTAACTATATTTTTAATTTAAATGTATCCCGTATATCTATGTTTCTTTGCGTGTCCATTTTTGTCAAACCTAGGAGTAGACGTAAAAGTATCATCTGTGCCGCTTGAACTGTAATATATTTACACACATCCTGTACATGTTAATGTTCTTCTGACCACAATTTTTATAGGACAAAACTTGGCATATAGAAATCAATTATAAAAAGAAGTAAGGTCGAGCAAAATTGGACCATAAGGAGTGATGGTTCATCTGAAGCGAAATTTAAAAAATGGCTACAAGTGGCAGATTTTTCGATCTTTGCCAAAGAAACTAGCTTTATGAAATTGAAATAAACGAGAAAGGAATTCTCCAAAAATCTGCGAAATTCGGCTATTGGGAGAGAGGGATTATCAGAGAGGTATGCTATAAAATTGTTCTAGAGGCTGCCATGTTTGTTTTCACGCAATGTAACTGGATACATACTTTCTAATCAACAAAACAAATATATATTCCGTAAACTAGCAAAATCGAATAATAAATTAAAGTTACTACAGAATCCACTTAGTTTTGACAGTTTTATCCATCCATAGTAATTCTGCCCGAGGGCAGGTCCTTCATTGCAATCATAGCATTTTCATGCTATGATTGCAGCTTTACTAGGGAATTTTAGGTGTGGTAGCTTCCCGTTGCTTTCCACAACAAAAGAGATCAACAATTACATAAAATACAATTACCTACAGGTATATTTATACAAATGTAATTTAAATAAATAAATAAATACTAAGTATAATTAAGTCCAGCGTAGTGGACTCGTAGTGACCTAACGGAAGCTTTTCTAACTTTATTTATTTCTTTTCAATGTTTTGTTAGTATTAGACAATAGCCTATTAAATTCGCATTGTCCTTTGTGTGGTCTATATTTCATGCTATGCTTTGCAGCTTTATTAGGTAATATTATAGGTGTGGTAGATTCCCGTTACTTTCAACACCGGTGAAGGATGATAATGATAAGGGTGATGATGGCCGGATGATTTTCGGGGACCGTTGGGTCCTAAGCTTCCTGACATTTGTCTATAAGTGAAGAAAAAAACCCGAAAAAAAACCTCATCCAGGAGTCTGTCCCGACCGGGAATCGAACCCGGGCCCGCTGCGTGACAAGGCAGCACGCTACCTCGAAACCACAGCGATGGACTATATTTTAATAATTTTTAAAATTGTAATAAGTAAAAAGTAAAGTGATCCCACAACAGACCCGGAGGCGCTTGGGGTAGTAGGAGGTTAAGGCTCCCACTTTTTCTAGACAATCGGCACTTTATGTCAGCCGGGTTGTCAGCCCTGCGTGACGGCCGCCTTTACCCCCAGAACAAGCGTTTGGTACTCATTTCCGTTAGAGGCTGAGTCGACCCCAGGGCCATAGTACCGCCAGAGGGTTTGGGTCAGTTTAAAAATCCTGACCCCAACGGGACTTGAACCTTCGACCCTCCGGCTTGTAGCTCAGTGCCTTAACCACTACGAACGGCGTGCCCCCATTGTAATAAGTACCATATTTAATTTTTGTATGATTTCATTATTCGTTGGTTGAGTGGAAGAGAAGACCTTATGTCCTTAAATCTGCTACCTTAAATAATAATAATAACAATAATAAAATATTATCATTATCATTATTATTAATCATTAATGTTCATCGAATGGAGGATTACAGGATACCCAAACAGATCTTAATCTATCAACCTGCAGGAAGAAGTCCAGGATGGCTACTCCAAAGACTTTTGGATGTTATTTCAATTGAGTCCGAAACAGGTGAACAAATGGCCTAAACTCGTGATTGGTATATGATGATGATGATATTTCCTCTACGCAGCGGACTCAGGCTCGATCCCCGACGAGTAAAAGTTTCATGTGTGATGATTTTTTCGTTTGTTTTTTTTTTTTTTTTTTTTTACTTGTAAGACAAATGTCTCATAACGTTAAGACCCAAATGATCTCCTAACACCACCTAGTCATTACAATCATCCATATCATATTCGGTAGATATAAATAAATGAATGAGTGCTATGTTTTGTCTAAAATATTCTTTTTTCTCGGAAGTAGCTTTGAAATCACTTGATCTTGCATTCAAGTTAAGCTCTCAGTATCCTTCTGTGATAAAAGAAGTTGGGTGTGATCCATAGCTTAAATTATTCTCACGACGGGTCGTGTCCAGGTAAGACTAGGGTGGCGTGGACATGTATAAGTGCCTATAAGGGAGAGGGTAAGCTAAGTTAGAGAGAGAGAGAAGATAAGATAGAGAGAGAGAGACGATTAAGAGAGAGAGGAGAACTATACTTATAATCAGTTTTGATTCTCTTCTTTTCGGTCGTCATTTAGCGTTTCGTACACTTTCAATGCATGTTCTCCACACTCACTATACCTGTCTTTGCCGTTCACTCAATTCTCGAGCCCTGTTCCTGATATCTCAATACTATCCATTAAATATATTCTTTCCTCGGTACGTCCTCCTTAAAATATTAAAATTAAAAATTGTACCTGTTGTATCAATCGTCATCAAATAGAACAAAATTTTGCATATAAACATCGTCAAATTTTAAACTTGCAGGCCTTTTAGAAGACAGTCTTCCATCATCAGCATCTATTATGAAACTGAAGGTTTTAGTAGATTTTTACACAGCGGGTTAAGGCTGTTGGGTGCGTTCTCGTTCAACATGTTTGTGTTCTTTGTTCCTTGTAAGATTTCAGTATTCTTCTAAGACGTTGATTTTGTAGTCAATGGTGCAACAGACAAAATATTAACTACAAAATGAACACCTTCCTAGACATTGAAATTTTTAAAAGAAGCAAAATAACACAAATATGTTGAACTAGAATACACCCAAGGCCTGAATTCGCGGTATATAATCTATTAAAAAGCTTCAGTACATTGTAGATGCTGATGGTGGAAGACTACATTCCGAAAGGCCTACATTTTTACAGTTTGGCGATGTTTTATAAACAGAAGTTTGTTTAGCTGACGACAGTATACATTTTATAATTTTAATAATTTAATCAGTAACCTTAACGATAATTTATCATGAATTCTAAAAGTACTGATTCACCCTTCTGTACTTGCTTCCATTAACTGATCAAGTTATCTCTCCTCTTCCATGGTCATTAGTTTGTTTCAACATGAATTTGTATTACATTAGGACGACTTTAGGAAGGAAAGTCTGTAGAGAGAAGAAATCCTTCTTAAAATTTATAAAATTCTAGCTGTACCTTTACATCTGTATATAGGCATATAGGCTATTTACAAAATATATTTAAAATCTTGTTTAGCAAACTTTTGATTAAATTATTTTCAGTCTGATCATCTTACCTCAATATTAATGTTCTTGGACATGTTTTTAAAACAATTCTGTTTTATTATCAGCTTTCCAGACTATATTGATTATATTTTTAAAGAGAGATTTAAGTTTGCCTAGATGAATGTGGAAAATAAAACATGATTAACATTTTTATTTTGCAACCAAAAGTGCATATTGGAAAAACAAAAAGATATATTAATATAATATAGTCCACCACTGTAGTCTTGAGGTAGCATGCTGCTTTGTTACCAGCGGGCCCGGGTTCGATTCCCGTTCGGGACAGGCTCCTGGGTGAGGTTCTTTTCAGGGTTTTTCCATACCTGTAAGACATGTCAGCTTCGGGCCCAATGCTCCCTGAAAATCATCCAGCCATCATCCTTATCATTATCCTTCACCGGTGTGGAAAGCAACAGGAAGCTACCACACCTATAATTCCCTAGTAAAGCTGCATGAAAATGCTATGATTGCAGTGAAAGACCTGCTCTCGGGCAGAATTACTATGGATGGAGCTCAGAATGTTTGACTCTTGCTGAGAATATAGTAAGAAGATTGAAAGCAGCAGAAATAATGTTTTCTTCTGATATGTGGCAGCACATGTTCTTTTTAGATAAGAAGAAAAATGAAGGAATGATTACATTAGGCTATAGATAATATAATGACTAAAATGCTGTCCCACAAAATGTTGAATTATAATTCACAAGAAACCAAGTAGTCGAGAAAAATCGGTTAAAAGACGGATCCAAAAAGTTTAGAAGCGGGAATAGATCTGAAACGGTCAAAGCCATGATGGGTGGTGCATTTTATGAGACCAGGAGCACGAAAAGTACAGTGAGTGGCATTGGTACACATACATACACACACACACACACACACACACACACACACACACACACACACAAAATCGCTTTAACAGTCGACGAAATTGAACCTAAATGTGCTTATTAAGTTTCTTCTTGAACATCTGTATTTGTGTGGATTGAAAGTTGCTAGGACTTCAAACTTTAATTGTAAAAATAAAAATGAAAACAATACAGTAATGATAAATCTTGATGTCGAGGAAGAGGTTTACTGTACCATTACGAAGACACTGTATGGAAAATCAATGCACAGATATATGCGGTTACAATGCATACCTGTCTGTGACATTGTAATGCTCAGTATGTGGACAGGAATTCTAGCACCTGCGTGCCACACCTACACCATGGATACTCCGCCAATTCCAATACTTATTGCTTGGTTTGTAAGTGTTGTAAAATTCTATCACATGATTATTGATACTGAAGGAACCTTTCTCCCCGAGACCAACAAGTGGAAATATGAGAAGTCCATCACGCAATAACTGCGTAAACTAAGCGAATTCCACAATAAATCGAATTTATTGTCCGATTTTACTGGTTTATGGAATGTATATTCATTTTGTCAATTCTTATAAAGGCGAAAAACACTAGTTCTCATGCCAGTTAAGCTAGGCTGCAGTGAAAACGAGGAGTGATTTCTTAATTTCCATACTTCAGCTAAACACCAATTTCCTAATAATTTGATTTTTTTTTATATTCGAAGAATATCTTCTCGTTATTTTTAAATAGTAAGCTTGTATACACAATTTTGTGCGAAAAATCGAAAATTGTGACCGCTAGAGCGATTTTTAATTTTCGTTGAAGGTGAACTCTTACACCTAATGTCCATACTTTAACTTAATGAATATAACCTTAATTTTCAAAATTTATGCTATATGATGAGTTGGATCAGAGTACCAAAATTGTGGCCGATAGAGCGTTAACACACAATATGCGTATATATTTTTTTCATGGTCATGTTCGGGGTGTCTACAAGGTAGGATCGACTAAGATACTTTTTTCTTTTTCAAAATATTTTCTTAAGAACCACCTGAATAGGTTCATTCCTTAGGGATCTACTTGGAGTTACGAACTATTATGCTAGGCGCTCCGTTACTCTAACTTGGCAACCGCGCTTCATTTTCATGGATAACAATATTTAAGACGGTTCCATTTATACTCGCCTATATTCCTATTAAAATCGTTCGCTCTAAAGATTTTTTTATTTGCATGTAACAGATATGTAAATAGTTATTAAATTGTAAGATACACCGCTTTGGTGTAAGGGTAAGGTATTTACATCGAACGCACTAGACTGCTTTCGATCCTCGGTCGCGCCATCTGGCCATCATAACAATCAATATAATATTCTCTTTTTTATATTTTGTATTCGAGAAGAGATCACGTGATAATATATACTTGAATAAGGAACATGCTACATTCGGAAAGATCGGCGGTTCGAGCACCGATGGAATTCTCAAACTGATCTAAACCTTCTGGCTGCTCCATGCCTTGTTTTCTAATGAAAACGATTACCGGGCGGAATGTTCAGTGTAAAAAACAGCCGTTACAACAGGACAGTGATAACCGGGCTGACATCTAGTGTCGATTGTCTACTAATGATGAGAGTGTTAACTATTAAAAACTTCCAGGACTTCCTGAGCTGAAATTCCATGAACCCAAACAAACAACAGAAACAAGTCTTAATTTGAGAGAAATACCAACCACCTAAAATATCTTCTAGTGATAAGCAATCAAAGACTTTAAATCAGTTTGACTATACAAATTAATCTAACCAATGTAAATTAGAACCTTCACTATCGGTTAATCTGTTCGCACTATATTATTTCAGCTTCTTCATCTAAAAATATTCTTAATCCATATTCGATATAATAATATTTAACATTGATACGAGCTTTTGATTTCTACCGTGGAATCAATTTCCTTATGTATAAGTGAATGGTATGTCTTGTCTTAAATGTTAGTGTTGTGGTCGGAGGTGGCCCTGGGATTGATCTTAGCACTCATTCGGGAGGATATGGAGTCATTTGTGTAATCAAAAAATAGATATTCTATGCCACCATGCCACCAGCGAATATTCGATCGGAAAAACAAGTTACTTTTAACGTCGTGTTGGCCAATGTGATAACATATGTTCCCACTAGAGCCAACTGACAACCTGTTTGCTCATATATAACGGGTTTCTATCCCAAATGTCTACCTACATTAATGTCAAGTTAGGGAGAAAAATAGGCAAGTTAGTGTTAATTTCAGAAAGTTGGGGTGAGAAAAGGACGAGTTGGTACACTAGATTAATTTAGCGCTCACTTCGTTAGCAGGTTTAAGATAAGTTAGTTACACTATCTGAGCAACGACTATACTCATTTTAAATTGTAAATATGCCGATTTTAGTTTACTTTCAGCTCATTACACGATCAAACGGGTGCAGAAACAATCGAGAAGTTATATAAACGCATGGCTCTTAAATTTTATAATACATGTGAAGGCCATGATAATCCACTCGTGGCATCGCTGGGAACCTATGAAACAGCCAATAACAAAACACAATCGTTCAAAATGGATCCTGGACAACACTTGACCGGTGAAGCACGACAGGGTACGCACGCCACGCACGTGCACACACACCACACCACACACACACACACACACAGAACAGAAACACATTACACAGTACACATTGGCATATAATGTGCATTAATAAAATATATTAATACAACAAATTAAAAACTAATAACTAATCTTACTGCTACAGGGTCATCTCATAAGTCCAGAGAAATTGACAACACCTGACAACTACGGATAGAACAGCAAGAACAACTGAAGAGTAAAAAAAAAAAAATAAATAAATGCACGTTATCATAATTGTATGAATAATTATAATAATCTGAAATGTACGCACATTATATTTAAATAAAGAGAAGCCTGGATGCCCTCCCAATATAGAGTTATCCGAAAGCCAACTTGGCAAGATCCCGCGTGATCGACTATTCCGATTGAGGTTTTAAGCGGTTTCCCTCAATCCAAAGAGCAAATGCTGGAATAGAACCCTAAAACGTCCGCTTCCGACTTCACTCCACTAATTAACTTCAAATTTGAATTAAAAATTTAAACCGGGGCTAATGTATTTTACAGGAACGTTAGGTTCTACCTATTAAGGAGGACCAAAATGGATCGCTCACCGCCAACACTTAAGTGATGGCCGCAGAGCTTTTTCATCTATCTGTATATCTATCTATCCGGCTGTCATCTATCTATCAGCTCAACTTCTCAGTTTATTCAAAGGAATTTTTCACATTTTCTGGAAAACATCAATATATATATAGACTCGAGTTCAAATCCCGACTCAAGCATTCATTTTTCTTTTCATATCATATATATATATATATATATATATATATTTCTCTCAGGCGATTATTCACATAATGCAACAATAAATTGTGTTTTTTTTCATTTTTATTTGAATTAATGTTGGTGACATAGTTGCATAGAATTAAGATCCTCTCCCAACATTCGTGTCTCACCGGATATGATGCTCGAAAAAAAATTAATCCTATCTAAACAGGGAGAGGTTAAACTAATGAAATGAAAGAAACATAATATGAGTAGGATAGCACAATGAACTACTTGCATAGATTGCTTTTACCATGGACATGTTAGTGGTGTGTACAAACATACTTAATAGTAATTCTGGCGTTATAACATTAATGAAATTAGTGACAAACCGGATATTTCTCATTTAACGGTGCGTTACCTCTGAACAATTCCATGGTCTGATCGCCAGAGCGAAAATGATTAATAGCCTCTGTTATATTTTGGAATTTCAAGATCGTTGTTCACTTTTACGTAAAATATTTACTAACAGCAGATTATTTAATTGTCTGAGAGGATTTCAGTCTTGATACCTTCGTTTCTTTCTGCCATAGAATTAACGTCATCATCATCATCTTCCTACCATGCATTGGGTCTTGTAGCTTGTTACGGTCTCAAGCCATCTTTTAAGTGATCTTCTTAAAGATCTCTTTCCTCTGGGAAGTAATTAACAAATAAGTATTGCGAGTTTGATCCAAATGTAGGTGTCAATTATATTCCTGTGTGCAGACATTTTGTCAATAACAGATGATATTTGTTCTTACAGGATATCCGCATTTCTCTTTTTAATTTTGAATATTCTTATGGAGAACTCCATTATACCAGTTATCATCATCATAGTCCATTCACGAATTTAGGCCATTTGGTGATCTGTTTTGGGTTCAAGAGAAATACCATCCAAAAGTCTTTTGAGTGGACGTCCTGGTCTTCTTTTTGCACGTTGATATATGATCTTCTATTCGATGAACATGTTGCATCCATCTCGATTTATAATCAGAAATTTTGTTTTCTAAAAGTTTCATGTATAATTCTTCCATGATGTCTTCATTTTTTAATGATCTAGTAGTGTCTCTGTATATCCTTTGTTTCAATGTCCATACTTCGCTATCATACAAAAGAGTTGGAAGAGCCAGTGTTTTATATACTTTTAGTTTTGAATATTTTTGGACTAACTGTGGCTTAAAGATAGAATTTACTAACCCTAAAAATCCTTTAAAATTTTGATGTGTTTACATTTACATCCTATTCTTCTTCATATGAGATATTGCATCCTACAATTTTAAAATTATTTATCTCATCCATCCACAGTAATTCTGCCCGAGGGCAGGTTTTTCACTGCAATCATAGCATTTTCATGCTATGCTTTGTAGCTTTACTAGGGAAATATAGGTGTGGTAGCTTCCCGTTGCTTTCCACACCTGTTAAGGATGATGATGATAATGATGAGGACGGTGATGGCCGGATGATTTTCGGGGTCCGTTGGGCCCTAAGCTTCCTGACATTTGTCTTACAGGTGAGAAAAAAAACGAAAAAATCTCACCAGGAGCCTGTCTCGACCGGGAATCGAACCCGGGCCCGCTGCGTGACAAGGCAGCACACTACCTCGAGACCACAGCGGTGGACATTATTCATCTGCTGCAAAATTATTTATAAATTATACCAGGTGTGATTCTGCTTATATGTCTTTTCCTTACAGTCTCAAATTTCCTTTTATAGCAAACGCTGATATCGATAGAGTTTAATAAGATCTCACTCCAATATGCATCTCCACTAAATACGCTTCGAAAATGCAATAAATAGCCCAAAATTGATTGATTTGAACTTTTTATAGCATCCTTACACTACTCAGGTACAATTTCTCACCTTATATAATAAATAAGAGAGTTAAATAAATAGTTTCTCGAGAATTACTTGAGAAAAGTACACCGATAGGATGATTTCACTAACTCACTGCCAGTATCGAATACGGAGGTTCATATAAGCTCTCCAAACATCCTTATCATGAGCTAATTTTCCAATCATCACCTGTATAATTTACCTCCCTCAAATCATGGTTGATGTTATTCTCCCATGTCATTCTTGGCCTACGTAATGAACTATTTCCCTCTGGTTATTCTCTACGTCCCTCTTCCACATTCGTCATTGGTGCCACATAGGCCTATCCTACCCATCGCAACCTACGAGACTTATCTATCCTTATTACATCTGGTTTTCCTAAATATCATGTAGCTCACTGTTAATTGTCTTCTCCATTCACCTGTCTGTTTGTCTCTCTTTTGTCCTAGTATTTTCCTAACAACTTTATTCTCAAATAACTATTTTTTGTCATCCCTTAGAGTAAGAGAACATGTTTCTCATCCATATAATTGGAAGAACAATTATATATATATTGAAGTTTAATGTTTTAATAAATAACAGACTTAAATGTTAACTACAAGTAGTCATTACCTCGAGTAGCACCACTTCGAGCATTTTTTGACCAAAGTATACCAACAGGATGATTTTATATTACATAATTATAAAATAATTTAGAGGGAATATTTGAGATATTTAAAACAAATGTATATTAATTTAAACCGAAACATAATCATAATTACCGCTCTGGCTTTGGGCTAGCGTTGCTGCCTCGTATACAGTGGGTCGGATTCACTCCCCGACCGGGACAAGTTTCCTGGGCGAAGGTATTTTTGGTGATTTTCCTCACTTGTGAGACGAATGTCAGGAAACCTTAGGGCACAAACGTTTCCCGATCATCATCTGGCAATCATAAGCATCATCATATTCGAAATGTTTAGTAAGAATGTGTGTGTGTGTGTGAATGGTGTGTTTCGTCTTATGATATGTTGTCTCGGAGGAGGCCCTAACATTGAGCTGATTACGCATTCGGAGAAGTCTCTCCATAACTTTATGTAGTCTAAAAATACATATGTGATCCACATATTAAAATCCCTCTCCCGACAGGTTATGCCACTGTAAGGCCCGGGTGGCGCGTGCATGTGAAAAGTATTTTATGAGTACCTTATAAGGTGAGAGTTCTAACTAAGTTAATAGAGTGAATGAATTATAACCTTGATCATAACAAATATGTTTCAATATCATACAATTAGAATTGGAAATGTATATTATTTATATTATAATAGATATTATTGCAGCCAATGGGAAGAATTGTTTTCATGTCTTACAGAAGTCCGTTATGGAGGTTCCTGTGTTTTTTTACATTGTAACAGGTGATATGGGTCGCAGTGCGACCCACATAGTTTGCACTTGCACTTTTCTTCTGGGTTATGGCGTTTTCACTCTTGTGCATATCCGGTGTTGAAAACCATGGACCGCGAATCTTGTCACGGTGTATCTGAGGTCGTATCTGGCTGCTGTCCATTCCCCGTAGATCATCGCATCCATTATATTCATTACGTCCACCGCTGTTGTCCCGAGGTAGCGTGCTGCCTTGTCACGCAGCGGGACCGGGTTCGATCCTCGGTCGGGGCAGTTTTTCTGGGTGAGGATTTTATCGGGGTTTTTCCTCACCTGTAAGACAAATGTCAGAAAAACTTTAAGACCCAAACGGTCCCCGAAATCATATGGCCATCATCATCACCATCATCATTATCATCATCATCATCATCCTTCACCGGTGTGGAAAGCAACGGGAAGCTACCACACCCATACAATTCCCTAGTAAATCTGCAAGCATGTCATGAAAATGCTATGATTGCAGTGAAGGGCCTGTCTTCGGGCAGAATTACTATGGATGGATGGATATTCATTACGAATGTCTTTTTAGTCCTCTTCGCAACCGGCTACTTTTAAAAATGGACCTCTTGAAAGGTTTTGGAAGAGTAACTGGGATCGATTGGTAATAGTTAGCTATCTCACGGCACATTTTTTTAGGACTTATATACGTGCAAGCAGCCCATGTTCTTGTGTGGTCAAAAAAGTATCCATGTGATCCATAGTTAAAATCCCTCTCCCGACACTGTAAGGTTCGGGTGGCGTGTGGTACGTAATCTACCTGTAAAGTGAGATGTTAAACTACTTTAATGGAATGAATTATACATGCAAGATGATACTTTGTTATTTCCTTAACACAATTATACGCTAGACTGGAAGACAGGGGAAGATGGAGAAAGTGACGGCGGATTACCAGATGGGCTCCATGAGGCGAGAATTCCACTAATAAAGATACAAGCCAGAGAGAGAGAGAGAGGGGGGGGGGAGTAGATTTGTAACATCAAATGGCAAGAAGATCTCTCCATTCTGCAAGGTTATGATAACGTATCCAGGAAACCAACTACTTTCAAACTCCATTTTATTATCATTATCTATTTCACATCATGCTGCTTTAACTAGTTTTGATAATGAGGTTTGTTCGTTCTGCGATCGTATTTTATGAAGATGAAGATAGATTTCTTGTAAGTATAAATATGTGGTAGGTAGATTTATTTGAAAAGAGATCTCTGTTTCATTAGTGGGAAAGCTAAAGTTTCATTTATCACTGACAATAAACATACATTTAATACCATCTGCAAGCATGAAGAAGGAAAGCAGATGCCAATATTAAGGAAATGCATAGATGTATATTTTAATTTCACCCTCTGTAGTAGTAGTAGTAAGCCTCGTGTCTGTCCTACAGGGAAGACATTAAACCATACTATTTAGTTACACTTGTTTTTGTATAGATTTCATATATAATATATATATATATATATATATATATATATATAAGAATAATTATAAAACGAAACGAAGATATTCGTAAAGAAATACAGATATTCAGTCTGACAGATAAAATAGAAGAATATAGGAGAAAATGGTATCAACATGTCTACAGATGGATACAGATTACCTTGGAAAAGGTTGAGCTATTAATCGAGATGAGGAAAAAGAGATCGGGGTCGTCCACGAAAGATATGGATACAGCAGCTAAGATACTTGGAGTCGGAAAGAACCAATAAGGTTTTATCCTTGTTGGAAGAAGAAGAAGAATGATAGAATTTTTGATAAAGATGCCAATGTTTTTATGTTCACTTGTGACTTCCTAATATGGGAATATTCGGTCAATTTTGCTTAGAGGCATTTTTATTAAGGCTTAAGGATTTTTACGAGCCTGAAAATCTTCAGATTCGGGACGCACGGTTTAAAATCCTTCCCGAAGGACTTATCTCTTGAATTTTTCCATCCTAAAAAATCCATCGTCCACGACTGTGTTCGAACCTGCGTCCATCGGACCTAGAGGCAAGGAACATAACCACTAGCCCACCGCGACCGACTATTTCACTCTCCGTACATCTTCTTAGGGAGAGTCGGTGGCAAAGAGGTCTAAAAAGTAATTCCTATATATTAAAACAACAACAATAATAATAATAATAATAATAATAATAATAATAATAATAATAATAATAATAAATAATAATAATAATTCGGGGTCACGTCGCGCCATAGAATAATCGATTAAGATAAAACAATTTACAAGCTGGAATGTTGAAGATTCGTGTGTCGGTTAGGTAATGATTTTTAAAATGGCTTAAACGTTCTGGCGATATCCTTGCTCTGGGGTTAAACACATTCTAACGGAAATGAGTATCAGTGCATATGATTGGGGAAGAAAATATCAGTCGCTCAGGGCTGACAACCCGGTTGACATCTCGTGCTTATTGTCTGGGTGCCTTAACCTTGTACTACCACAACGAGCTCCTGAGGCCTGTAGTGTGATCACTTTGATTTCCTAATCTATAAGTTGTATATATGATTACAATGACCTGGATTATTTTAATATACCGGTATAAATATTGTTCAGTCCCGCGCCGTAGCCGAGCGGTTAAGGTAGGAAGTCTTGGCGCAGAGCTACGGGACTTGCGCTGGTTCGAGTCTCCATGGGGGAAGAAATTTTCTCCAGGTATTTCGGCCAGTATGGGACCGGTGCCCACCCAGCATCGTGAGGCAATTGGGTAGCTACAATAAGTAGCGGCTCCAGGTTGAGGAACCAGCTATAACGGCTGGGGGACTCGACATGCTAACCACATGTCACCCCTACACTGGCTGTTGATCATCTACCTCTGTGATTGACACATGTGGATGTGAACGGCCAGCAGCCGGCTGGTAAAAAGGGCAACCGCTGAAAAGTGGAAAGACCCTCAATCGGAATCGGAAATATTGTTCATCACTGTGGTCTCGATGTAAGGTCTTTGTCTCGTATGCAGGGAGCCCGGGTTAGATCCCCAGTTGGGACAAGTTTCCTGATTGAGCTTTTTCTCGGGATTTCTTCTCGCCTGAAATACAAAAGCCGGGAAACTTCGTCGTCATCATCATCATCATCATAGAACATTCACGAATTTAGGCCATTTGTTGACCTGTTTTCGGCCTCAAGAGAAACACCATCCAAAAATATTTTGAGTGGACGTCCTGGTCTTATTCTTCCTGCAGGTTGATAGTTTAACATTTGTTTGGGTATTCTGTGATCTTCCAATCGATGAACATGTTGCATCCATCTTGACTTCTAATCAGAAATTTTGTTTTCTAAAAGTTTTGTGTAATTCTTCTAAGACGTCTTTTATTTTTATTTTTTTGACCGAGTAGTGTGTATCCTGCAGTCCTCCGAAGGTATCTCATTTCAGCAGATCTAAGTCTCTGTATATCCGTCGATACTAGTAAAATCCATGGTAAGATTCCGTTGAGGTATTAAGTAACAATAATAAAATATACGAATAAAAACTATAAACAACAATAAAGCCGTCTATAAATTAACGTGCACAGATTGTATAAATTCTACATTGGCAAAACTAGCAGTAGCTTCAACATTAGATCTAAATAACATTTTAGAGATTTTGTTTATGATGGACGAAAGTCGAGTTACGCAAAACATATAATTCAAGGACACCATATGCATAACATAGATAGCGCCCTCACAATATTACATAGAGAAAACATACCAACGAGGATAAATATAATGGAGGAAATGGAAATTCTAAGAGAAATCGATAGCAACCTGATTCTGAATGAGAACATACCCAGTTCACACAATCCTCTATACAAAATAATCACAACTAAGTAAGTGCTTCAACGATGGTCAACAAATACAGACCTCTGTTTCGTTCTCTGCTGATGATGGGACTAGTCCCGAAAGACCTACAGAGTGTTAGAACATCTAAAGTTGAGGAGACAAACCTACAAGGTGACTATTTTATAGTTTTTATTCGTATATTTTATTACTCTATATATCCTTCTGTTTCAATGTCCATATTTGGCTACCATACAAAAGAGTTGGAAGAGCCAGTGTTTTATACACTTTTAGTTTTGTATGTTTTTAGACTAACTATGGCTTGAAGCTAGAATTTATTAACCCTAAAATCCTTAAAATATTTTATATTTTTGTATTTACATCCTTTTCTTCTTCATATGAAATATTGCCATCCTAGATATGTAAAATTATTCACATGATCAAACATTTTATTGTCAACTACAATTTTTACTCCTACACTTTATCCCATTAAAACTGAACATTTTTAAAATGTGAGATTATTGGAATCAGATATATAAATTATAGATTAGAAAATCAAAGTGATCTCACTACAAGGCTCAGGATCTCGTATTAATATAATGTTAATGCACCCACCTTTCTAGGCATAAACCTCAACATGACTTCCATTAGTGGCAAGGGATATGTCCAACTGATTGTCAACCTTGAACCATATGTTATGAAGCATCTGTGGTGTTATAAATTATTGTTGAAAGAAGCGTAATTTTTTCTTGTAAGTCTGTAAAATTTGGCGACATGTAGATCTGCCCTTAACAAAGCCTCACAGGAAAAAGTCAAGTGGTGTTAGGTCTGGTAATCTGGTAGGCCATGTGATGTACAGTGATCCCAACCGATCCAAATTTCAGGAACCATTTCAGAGGCGATTTTCGTCTCGATGTGTCACGTTTGAGTCAAGTATCTCACATTGAATATTTTTGATAATTTAGTTCATTATTATGAAGTCTCCTTCATTCACCTCGTCTCTCTTTGGTCCAAAATAAGAAAAATAATAAAAATTGCAAACTTTGGACTATTTTTAGCGAATTCCGAAGGAATTAAACTAGTGAGACTACTCTCATGAAAAGAGTTTTGAAAACATTTTGCAAAGTGACGCTTCTAAAATTAGCATATTGAATTAAAACGTCCAACTCTTATTTCAAATGCTACCAACCTAAGCCATTTTAATTCAATGGTTATATATATATACATTTTATTATATTTATAACCAGAGCACAGTGTATAACCACCATTTTTTAATGTTTATAACGTCGCAACCAATGATACAAGAAAACGCGACATCTGCGTTACATTTAACTAATGTTTGTAGCGCGTGGAAATGAAGTATGTGATTGAGATCATATATTTTTTGGCAGCTGAACAATAAAAGTTTTTTCACTGTTCCAAGGGACTTGAATCATATCTTGTATTGAGAAATACTTTTGGACATTGAGAGCAAGTGACTGCCAGTAAGATTTAAAAATATCAATAATATACTTGTTTGCCTAGATGGTCTATTGGTTATATTGCTTGCCTCTAGTTCGGGGGGTTCGAGGATTCAAACCCGGGCAGATTTAATTGATTTTTAAGATGGAAGATCGAAGGGACAGATTTGGTTTCGGCATGCAAATTTGGACAGTTCCCTTGTAAAATCACTTATTTCGGTAGGGAAGTGAAGCCGTCGGTGCCGTGTCGTAGATTTAGGTCACATAAATAATTTCAATCCTGCAATAACAGGCATTTGAGCACAATGTGTCGCTATTTTCAAGCTCGTATTTGAATTAAGATGCTAATATGTTAAATAGAATCGTTCAATAAAACACTAACAAATTAATGGATCATACATCCATCCATAGTAATTCTGCCCGAGCACAGGTCCTTCACTGCAATCATAGCATTTTCATGCTATGCTTGCAGCTTTACTAGTGTGGTAGCTTCCCGTTGTTTTCCACATTGGTGAAGGATGATGATGATGATGATAATAATAAGAATGATGATGGTGATGCTGGCCATATGATTTCGGGGACCATTTGGGCCTTAAAGTTTTCCTGACATTTGTCTTACAGGTGAGGAAAAACCCCGATAAAAACCTCACCCAGAAAAACTGCCCCGACCGGGGATCGAACTCGGGCCCGCTGCGTGACAAGGCAGCACGTTACCTCGAGACCACAGCGGTGGACGGATCACACATTAAGTAAAAAATTAATTATGCGTTAACAATAGTCTAATTTTAGCCCTTAAATTAGCAAAACAGTAATTTCAACGAGACAGTTATTTAAATGTGGCAGCCCGCCGTGAAAAACGAAATCACGCATAACTGTTATTATTAGATATATTGCGTAATTCAACACAAATTTAAGTAATTTCTACTAATTAGTTTTTCTTTTGTTTTATTAAACATATAACATAAATTAAATTAATCGATATATCCTATTGGGTACTTTGCCAATTTTAAGGGTTAACTTATAACAAACTAAATAATAATACATCTTAGGACATTTAACAAAATTTATAACATATATTTGCTAAAATTTATTTTAATTAGCAAATGCTATTTCTTTGCACTATTAACAATGTTATTACATGTTATTAGACATTTAACGAGTTTATCGTCATGGCGTCAGAGTTAGGACTTATTCATATCCGGGACAAGGGTTCGATTACTGGTTTTAAAAGTTTGCATCATTCGGCCGCGGTAGACTAGTGGTTATGCTCCTAGCCTCTGGTCCCGAGGGTCGCGGTTTAATCCCGGCCGGGTCGATGGATTTTTTTAGGATGAAAAATCCAAGAAGCAAGTCCTCCGGAGGGACTTTAAGAAGCCGTGGGTCCCAGAGCCTGAAGATTTTTAGGCTCGTAAAAGATCCTTAAGACTGAATGAAAAGGCCTCTAAGCAAAATTTTACCGATTTTTCCCGTCCTAGTATTACCTTGGTTTCCTAGATATCATAGGAGGCGGAACGCTGACCACGGACCACTCAAATGACTTCTGTACGAAAACAAGTGTAACTAACTTAGTATGGTTCAAATTCTTCCCTCTGAGAGGAGAGCGCCTAAATCTCTGTTAAGGGAAACATGGGCTTACAAAATTACAAGAAGAAATTTTGCATCTCTGCCTTGGATGTGTGACTTCACAGTTCTCTCTTCAAGAAACAGTGATGCAAACAAAATTAAAATATATATATATTGTACTGTTGAAAATATATCTCTATATTATTATATAAAAACTTTTTAACAACAATATTTACAAACAGAACAATCATGGAATATGTACAAAAATACAGAAACAACTGGAAATCTCACTTAAGAAGAAGCAGAACAAGAATCTTAAATTACCAGCCACGAGACAAGATATATTTGGGCAGACCTTTAAAACGTTGGATTGAGACCATGACACACCACTAGGTCTATCACATGAAATGAAGAAGAAGAAGAAGAATAAAGATAACGAAGAGAGAAAGAGAGAGAGAGAAAGAGAAAGAGAGAGAAAGAGAGAGAGGAGAAAGAGAGAGAGAGAAAGAGAGAGAGAGATGAAGAGAGAAGAGAAAGACGAGAGAGATGAGAAGAGAGAGAGAGAAAGAGAGAGAGAGAGAAAGAGAGAGAGTGAGCAAAGAGAGACGAAAGAGACAAAGAGATGAGAGGAGAAAGAGAGAGATGTTAAATGAGAGGAGAGAAAGAGAGGAGAGAGAAAGAGAGAGATGAGAATAGAGAGGAGAGAAAAGAGAGTAGAGAAACGAGAGAGACGAAAGAGAGAGAAGAAGAGAGAGAGACGAAAGAGGAGGAGAGAACGAGAGAGAGAGCAAAGGAGAGAGAGTAGACGAACAGAGAGAGAGAAGAAAGAGAGAGGGAGAAAGAGAGAGAGAGAACAGAGAGAGAGAGAAAGAGGAGAGGGAGAAAGTAGAGAGAGATGAGAAAGAGGAGAGGGAGAGAAGAGAGAGAGAGAAAGAGAGAGGAGGAGAAAGAGAGAGAGAGAGAAAGAGAGAGATAAAGAGAGAGAGACAGAGAGAGAGACAGAGAGAGAGACAGAGAGAGAGACAGAGAGAGAGACAGAGAGAGAGAGACAGAGAGAGGAGAGAGAGAGAGAGAGAGAGAGAGAGAGAGAGAGAGAGAGAGAGAGAGAAAGATACTAGTATTTTTAGGACGACTCTAAATATATCACTTACTGAACGCTACTATTTGTAAAGTAGAATAATGAAACATTCTTCTTTAAAATAATTACGATATTAAAGAAAAAATATCTTAGCAAGCAGTTAGAAAGATACACAATTATGAATATTACAAATCGAAAGATTTTATTGCATGGATTAGTGTAAAACTGAATATCAGAGGATACAGTACATCACCATGCATTTATCCCATTGTGATTTACGAAATTATCTGAAAATTGTCTGCTTACATGCACTTTAGTTCATGTCCATTTTAGATAAATTTCTGGGTATTCCGAGTTCAAGCAGGATACTAAACAACATCTCCTTACTAATTGGATCATTATGCCTTTTTGAAATCTTCTTTGTACTTTGCCATGTGAAATATTTAAGAACATTGTTTGATAATGCAACGTTCGTAAAATATAAAGTTTCCAATAACAAATAAATTAGTTTGTAAATGATAGTGGATATAATATTCTACATAAATTAATTTGTAGTTATATGAATGGATTATTTGTATAAAATTTAGAAATATGATTGATATTATATTTGAGTAATGGGTATTATAATGAAATGATGATTTATGAAGATATATGTACTGTCCTGGTGTGTTTACAAAGCTCAGTTACAGTATTGCATAACATTAAATGATCCTAAACCAATGTAAACACGTCCAAAAATAGTTATTAGCTGGAATATTTACATTAATTCATAATATATATATATCAATGCAAATTAATCAAATAGGATTGTAATTATTTCACAAACACATTATCAATTAGTTATTTTACTAACACTATATTGGTGCTGAAATTCAATATCAATCAATTGTAAAATCAGACGTATAAAAACCATTACTAAATGGGAATAGAGACGTAACAACAAATAACGCACTTTTGGAAATGATGAAAGTACTTAGGAATAATAATTACAATCAGGAATTAGGTTAAAAAAGAAATGAAACATAGGTTAAGCTCTGGAAACACAGGCTAACATGGAATGAAGGAATCCAACTTCTCTAATAGTATATTGCAATGCGAGGTTGAAAAGTGGTATTTACAGCATCGAGGAAAATGTTTAAGAACCAAGCGAAAGCGAGGTTTTTAATTTCCGAGATTCTGTAAAACACTTCACAAACCGTGCGTTGTACATTTTTTTTTGCGCGATGGTGTTTTCAAAATAATAAATAGTAGTAAAATAATAACATCTTTGTTGGAAATATGTGCATTCATTATGATTGAGTAACGTAAACAGTGTAGGCAATGTTTATTACTTGAATGTACAGGAGGCCGTGAGACCATTATTATTGATAAAATGGCCGCAAGTATGTATTTATTGTTTTATATTGTTTCAAATGAAGTACAGTTCCTTTAAAATGCAGTGATTTGTTTTGTATAATATATATTAACACTTAAACTTAACTCCTGGCGCGACAGGCCTACAAGGCCCATAGCCTACCAGCCGGCTGCTGGCCTCACATCCACATGTGTCAATCACATAGGTAGATGATAATCAGCCAGTGTAGGGGTGACATGTGGTCAGCATGTCGAGTCCCCCAGCCGTTATAGCTGGTTTTCTCAACCTGGAGCCCCTACTTATTGTAGCTACCCAAATGCATCACGATGCTGGGTGGGCACCGGTCCCGTACTGGCCGAAATACCTTGAGAAAATTTGTTCCCCCATGGAGACTCGAACCAGCGCAAGTCCCGTAGCTCTGCGCCAAGGATTCCTGCCTTAACCACTCGGCTACGGCGCTGGACATATATATTAACACTACTTTTTGGTTATTTCTTGTACATACTTGCATGCAATATACACAGAGGGCAGTGGTTTTGGTCCCCGCATGTGGGTGTAAATGTAACATTACAGTATAGTTATTTAGGTTGACAATCCCGAAATGTAGGAAGTTGAACTTTCAATCGTGGTTGCTATTGCTGTAAGTACGACAAAACGCACTATCGCGCAAAGAAAAATATTTTAAAAACATTATTCCTGTAATATTATACGGATGTCAATCATGGTATTTTACGTTTTGAGGGAAAATATGATTATTTGAGAATAAAGTGCTTAGAATATATTTGAACCAATAGGAAACAGGCGAATAAAAAAAACGACATAAATATGAGGAAGATTTATATGACAATTATAGGAAACCAGATATAATAACAATAATGAAGTCTCATAGACAGCAATTGGCAGACATGTGTCATGAATATGAAATTAAAATGGGATATGGAAACTTCTTGTAGCGATAGCGACCTGTACGCAGGCCAATATTGAGGCGGGAGAATAGCAATAACAATGGTTTGGGGGAGGAAAAATTGTATTGTACAGGAATGATTGGAAAATATTATTTCGGGGTGGGGATGTATGGAGATGTTAAGTCTGCAATATTGTGGCAATAAAACTTCGAATTAATAACAAAATAATAAATTGAAATCATCATATTAACAGAATGGAGGTAATAGATTAGTGGATAACTTGATACTGGATACATCGAAAAGAACCTATAGGAAAACCACAACTACGACGAAAATGTATTAATCACACATCGGTTGTGATGTAAATGGGCATGGAACAAGCTCCAGTTAGCCTTTATTACGCAGAAGAAGAAAATTAATTCCATTAGATGTCATTATCACAGATTGCAACAACCACAGGGACATTTCATTACCATCGACTTCGAACAAAAACCTAACAATATAAATATAATAATAAATAAATAAATAAAGCCTGATATGTCCATTTAGGGCAAAGGCCTCCCTGTACAGGGGTTAAGCTCTATTTGAGAGTGTCACCCGGTGAGCTACTCCGTGGTGAGAAGTTGACTTGGATGTAGCACTTGGTTTGTATACACTGTCTGTTCTGTGATTAGTTAATGCACAGTTGGGTCTCCATCGTTCTCCAGTTTTTCCTGCATCTGGCGACTCTGGACCATTGCGCCCCTGCTCGTTCTTTGAAGATGTCAGCCCATCGTCGTCTTGGTCTTCCGCGCTGTCTCTTGCCTGTGTACGGGTCCCACATGGTTGTTTTTATTGTCCACCTGTCGTCCTGTATTCTTGCGACATGGCCTCCCCACTTCCATTTTTTCCTGATGGCTTGTTGTGCGGGATCAGTTGTTGAGGATATCGCTTGAAGTGTTGTATTCGATATTCTGTCCTTCAGAGTTATGCCTAAGATTTTCCTCTCCATTTTCCGTTGGCATACTTGGAGTGTGTACTTCAGTTTGGCAGTAACAATATAGCGCCTATTAATATCTAACCAACTCCCTCCCTATATCGACGACGTAATAGGTTATCATTAGTGTGGATTTAGATGATATAGATCCATGATAGATTTAAGAAATAAATGAAAATATTACATCAACTATATGTAGACTTAAAAACTGCATACGATTCTATTAAGATGAAGAAATTGTGTATATCCAGCTAGAATTCGAAATTTCTAAAAGTTACACTTACATGATTGTGTCTAAATGGTACAAAGAATGGGTAGTGGATAGGAAAACAGTTTTGTAGATACGTTTCAAATTCAGTGTTAGAGCTAATATACTCACTGTCTCCTGTGCTATTAAATTGTGTACTAGAGCATGCAATCAAATCTTTAAAGGATTAAGAGAGCTTACAACTCAACGATATAATCAGGTGTTCACATATGATGAAGATGTATTATTCGGCGATAGCGAGGAATACTAAAGGAAATATACATATTATATTAAATAACACAAAAACATTGGGTTGAGAGTAAATATCAATAGAAATAAATATTTGGTCATAAGTAGAAGTATATTAGGTCTATATAATGGAAGTTGACAGTTAATATATGAGGGAAATTTTGAGGAAATACTACATTCAAATACATAAGAACAGTAACTGGAAACAGGAATAGGTACAGAAAAAAATTAAACATTATCTCAACACTGGAAATCATGCTATTATGTTTTACAGATACAACAGTTATCTCAACTTCTATAAAAACAGTTAAACTAAAAATATATTAAACTCTTATTCTTTATTATATTACGCCTATATGAATATGAAACGTAGTCTCTTAATTTAAGGGAGGAGAAAAAATTACATGCATATGAAAAAAAAAATCTTAGGGAAATACAAAAAGAGACGAACAGGCAGGCGAATAGAGAAGACTACTTAATAGTGAGCAACATGATATTTATGGGAAACCAGATTAATATGAACAATTAGGTACCGATGATTGTGATGGAGTGGAAATGAAAGAGGGACATGAAATATTCTAATAGGAAGAAAGCACCTAGTAGGTAGGCCAAGAATGAAATGGGAAAATAATATTAATCATGGTTTTTGGGAAGTGAATAATTATACAGGGAATTATTAAAAAACACTAGCCAAGGTAGGGATGTATGGAGAACATATGTCTGCGCGGCGACGAAGCACCGGGTTTGTAAGTGCCAATGAGTTAGTTAACTAGATTCCATTATTCAATTAGCCTATTACGCGTGCCTGAGTACTAAATTAAAATATGCAGGCCTATACGGTTTATAATCCAATCTGAAAGTAAGGAGGGGTGAAAAATGTTGACACTTTTCAAAAGAAAAGAGTACATACAATTACAATAATACTTACGCAAGGGTCTGTTCGCTCGTTCGTTCCTATTTCCATTTCACGATTAAGTAACAATAGGTCTATATTACTTTAGGAAGTCAAATTATATGACGTCACTTTTTTCTTAATATATATATACGTCCACCGCTCTGGTCTCGAGGTAGCGTGCTGCCTTGTTATGCAGCGGGCCCGGGTTCGATCCTCGGTCGGGACAGTTTTTCTGGGTGAGGTTTTTATCGGGGTTTTTCCTCACCTGCAAGACAAATATCAGGAAAACTTTAAGGCCCAAACGGTCCCCGAAATCATATGGCAATCATCATCCTTATCATTATCATCATCATCATCATCATCCTTCACCTGTGTGGAAAGCAACGGGAAGCTACCACACCTACAATTCCCTAGTAAAGCTGCAAAGCATAGCATGAAAATGCTATGATTGCAGTGAAAGACCTGCCCTCGGGCAGAATTACTATGAACGGATATATATATATATATATATATATATATATATATATATATATACACACACACACATTAAAAGTATTCTTCTTGCATTTATACACCCGGCCTTTGGTTACAAATATACTTTTTTTTTCAAAATAAAACATTTTTGTGCAGAAATGTATTAAGGTAGTACTTTATAATGATACGAAATATTGATCTAATTTTATACAGTGCATAAGAAAAGAGAAATAAAACATTTTATTAGTTCAGTATGTTTCAATAAAATAGGCTACATAGACCTAAACGCCCCTTGTAGTGATGTCATTTAACAATGCTTAATATTAATAAATATGTACAGTTCATTCCGTCTCTTTTAATTTAATTTGTGTACATTGATTATGATAACTAAAAACACTAGATTAATACACCAGGCTCGGTGGTGTAGTGGTTATGTTCCTAGCCTCTGATGCCGAGGGTCGCGGTTTTAAACCCGGCCGGTGCCGATATATTTTTAGGATGGAAAAATCTAACGGACAAATCCTCCAGGAGGAATTTTAAGCCCTGGACCCCAAGTTTGAACATTGTCGAGTTCGTTTAAGAACCTCAACATAAATTAGTGCCTCTGAACAAAATTTAACCGGTCTTTCCCATCCTCGTCGCACCTTAGTTACCTGCCAAAGACTCATTGAGGCGATGTGCTGACTACATGCCACTCACATATGTAAACAAATTATCCTATATACATTTTCTTGGTCAAGAAACTCCCGCCAGAGGAGCACGCATGTAACCATGAGCGAGAGTCACGTAGGCATACATACTACAAATGTGAAATCAGACCAATATTCGTCAATATTATAAACACTAACGCAATGCACCAAAAATTCTGTAAATTTTTAATCTATGAAACCATACAGTATATATTTTACCCAAAACGTATTGGATATTTTTATTGCATTTATCACAAGTGATTAACACTTAATACTTGAGATATAAATTAATTCCACCATCCATGCAGCTACATTCGAAAGACAGGTAAAATTATCTTCCTCTTTCTCTCATTCATGCGCCTTACACATTTATCTCTCGTTGTAGCGCGATTTCGTCCTTTGTACAATTAAAATCTAGATATAAAAGAAATTTTAAAAAGATCGGAGTAAAAGGTAAGATTGTCCTAATTCTATGCTTAAAGAGGATCAAAGTTACTCAGAGGACATCTTACTTTTTAAGGCTTCTTTCTTCTTTTAATTGAGACTAGATTCATCATCCGTCAAGTCTCTATGTTTTATTTGACGTCATATAAACAAAACTGTGTAATTTGTTCCTCTGATCATGTGATTGTGCAAGCTTCTTTCAATTAAGAACTAAGATAAACACAGAAAAGTAGCTTTGATAAGATTTTCCGTGTTACTTATCCCTACATTGGAATGCCAGTCACGATTTCCTACCATCTGCTTGTTAACTGGACTCTACTAATTCCATCTCCAAACAACTTCGTAATTGGTGATAAGACTGATAAAGCACATTAGAAGGGCAAGCGTCTGCTTTTAAACTATGAGAGATTTAATACATCTATCATGGGCTTCAAGTTTATTTCATTTAGAAGTATATAAATTATGGAAGTTGAAAATCATGTTATTTGAGTGTTTGAGTCCACCGCTGTGGTCTCGAGGTAGCGTGCTGCCTAATCAGCAGCGGGCCCGGATTCGATCCCCGGTCGGGGAAGATTTTTTTCTGGGTGAGGTTTTTATAGGGGTTTTCCTCACCTGTAAGACAAATGTCAGGAAAACTTTAAGGCCCAAACGGTCCCCGAAATCATATGGCCGCCATCATCATCATCATCATCCTTCACCGGTGTGGAAAACAACGGGAAGCTACCACACCTACAATTCGCTAGTAAAGCTGCAAGCATAGCATGGAAATGCTATGATTGCAGTGAAGGATCTGCCTTCGGGCAGAATTACTATGGATGGATGAGTGTTTGAAGAGAAAATATTTAAGTTATTTTAGCGTTAAAGAATAAAAAATAAATTTGGACAAAACTGAGTATATGATGATATATTAATTCCGAGCTAAGTTCCTGTTGTACTGTAAACAAATTTGTATATGGTAATATTCCGCCTACTCCGACTATTGGGGAAACCATAGTACAACTTTTAACCGTCATATTACTGAATCGTTTATGGAATTGCCAATGATAGAAACATTGCTCTTAGGTAACATCGTATTTTACGGGAAATAAGACTGAATACAAGATTCGATGGTACCAATAATTTCGAACTTCCTCCATTTATTTATTTATGACAAAATTATATACGGGTCTACATAATCAGACATTTACGCTCTTTCCATCATGTCGATATATATCCTTTATTAACCAGTTCAATTTCATTACGAGAAAATTCGACTCCATGCTGTAAATTCTGTTATTTTCACCAAATCCTCAGTGGCTAATGTGGGGTACTTTTCACCAAACTGTTTAAAAACACCCAAAATAATTTGTTCTCTTCGATTTTCAAACGAGTTTCTTTACAGAAGCGGCGATTTGAAATGTCAATGTATTTTGCATTATTCATGCGTAAGAGGAAAACAATGCATTACAATTTTAATTATATACTTTGCGATATTCCCATATAACTTATTTATAAATGTGCTAAGTAATATATATTTTTATTTCCTTTATTTCAAGTGTTACAGAGTGAAATAAATTTTCTTATATGTTTAAAGGTAAAACCGTTATTCGACCAATGAAAATGCAGTGATACATCTGGTTGTTTAAATTACAACTTGAACTTAGCTACCACACCTACAATTCCCTAGTAAAGCTGCAAGCATAGAATGGAAATGCTATGATTGCAGTGAAGGACCTGCCTTCGGGCAGAATTACTATGGATGGATATTCATGATGACTAAATTTTCTTAACTCTTGAGGCTCTAATGATCGAAATGTCATTGATGAAAGGCAACTGCCAGAAATGTATAAAGAAGATCTATTTGAGAAAAGTCTACGAGAGTTTGACAAAGATTCACGCTCTCTGAAGTAAGCAAATGTTTTCACTAAATAAATGTAAGGTGCACTTAAGATTGTTTTCTTTCAGGTGTATTGTATTTATCTACGAGTATATTCAAATACTTGTATTGTGATGGAGTCAGTAAAGATGTTGATAGGAAAGTAACATCTTGAGATGTTGGAAGTACAGTGGAAACGAGCGCTCTCTTCCCATTTCATCATCGTACAGAACACAATGTCTGCAACGCCTTGACGCTACGCTAGCCAAACATGACGTCGAGTGGGCTATACCCTTTCAACAAGTCTTTGTTACCAAGTATATCGAGTGTAACGAGCCATCTTCTCTAGATTGTTAGTCAAATAATTCAACCTTCACGTGTCAACTTGTTTATTATGTAAATAAAGCAAAACAAACTTCTAGTAAATACAAATTTACAGCAACACCATTCCATTTTTTCCACCTTCATCTCAGAGGGTTAACTCCCTCACTACTCAAGTGAAATTAACTTACTGCTTTAATTATAAGCCCTCTAGGTATCCCAGGTTCGAATCCTGGCGGTTTTAGAGAGGTATTTGTCGTGGGAGGAGACAATATTAATAAATGTATTTTGATATAGTG
>JASPKZ010000226.1:0-125992 GCA_030220185.1 Diploptera punctata
GGCTAAGCATTGAGATGCCAAGATCCTAGGCTTTGGAGGTGGCATGGGGGAAGGACGGGCCAGCAGCTGTAAAACCCAAAGATAGATAGAAATAGATAGCGATATTCAGTTACAATTTAATTTTTTTTAATTTTTCAATGATTTTAATCTTTAAAGTCAGGTTCATTGTAGACTACATCATGTTATCAAGGAAATGTGGATTTTGTTGGCTGAAGACTGCAATTGTTATGCAGTAGAAACAAAATTCAGAGCTGGTAGAAATGTTACAGAGCACAGGACTGTGATGAGCATGCCTCGGACTATGTAGTTAAACGAGTTTGAAATACGTAGTTAGGTCTCAGCATGACAGTTCCCTTGTTAAAATATCTGTAGACAGTAGTTAGGGTTGAGGCAGATCGTCGCTTGAATATGTCAGAAGGAATGAATTTGTAAGAAAAAATCAAATTGCCTTAGACGTTATAAAATTATTTTTTTTTATAATAAAATGTTGTATGAATCAAATATTTTTATTGCTCTTAAAATTTGGAGAATGTACATTTTTCTTTGAAATCTTATCTTAACTAGAAATAAACTCAATGACTAAAGGAATTTCATATTTATTAAGTTTTGAATCTGGTGGACATGTTTTTGTATATTAGTCTTCATTCATAAAGATACTAAACTGATTTTGTAATAAATGTTAAATTCTTAGATTCTGTAAATTTTTATTAAAGGGATATTTTGCATAATTTAATTTTAAATATTGAAGTTTAAAAATAGTAATATAAAAAAAAATCATTCCTCGGTATGTAAAATGTAGACATGGGTATAAAAATGTGAAGCATTTAGTTAATAATTTATTAGTAAATAAGTGCAACGATATTCCACGGGCAAAATGTCTAGTAGGGATTGTGCCCAATGGAAGTTATTCGTTGTGAGTTATATATAAATAAAAGTAAAAATTTATTTACAAATTTTACAAACTTCAAGAAATAAAATAATACAGAATGATTAAAGATGGACTATAGTCTCGCTCTGCTAGCCGAGTGGTTAAGGCAAGATGCCTTGCACAGAGCTACAGGACTTGCGCTGGTTCGAATTCCCATGGGGGAAGAAAAATTTCTCATGAAATTTCAGCCAGTATGGGACCAGGGCCCACTCAGCAATGAGGCCTTTGGGTAGCAACAATGAGTAGCGGCTCCAGGTTGAGAAAAGCAGCTGTAACGGCTGGGGACTGACATGCTGACCACATGTCACCCCTGCACTGGCTGGATGATCATCTATCTCTGTGATTAACACATATGGATGTGAGGCCAGCAGCTGGCTGGTAGGCCAAGGGCCTGTTCTGCCGTTGAGTTTTTTATATGTATAGGCTATATGAAATATATATAATTTATATTTCATGGAATCACTTTTAATGGTATCAAATTTTTTTAAATTTGAAAGATGGGATTTGAAACAATTTAATAAATTTATTTAACTTTCACAGGGAAAGAACACTATGAGGTTTAATTTAAGAATTAAATTGTTTTTATTATCTCACCTCATATCCTTTTTCTTGTAGACTGCACTTTCAGAGCTTATCTCTATCATCAGTAGCCTCTGGTCGACCGGTGTGATGTTGTTTCTTGGCGGTTTTCTTCTTACTCCTATCGGTGACCGATGAACCTCTGGATCAGGTCAAAATTTGCGGGAGTTTCGAAATTCATGAGTTTATTTTTCTTGTTTTTTTGGATGTGGATTTTTTCTGTGATTCTGGGAAAAATCCACATCCAAAAAAGCAAGAAAGATAAACTCATGAATTTCGAAACTCCCGCAAATTTTGACCTGATCCAGAGGTACATCAGTCCACTGATAGAAGTAAGAAGAAAACTGCCAAGAAACGACATAAAACCGGTCGACCAGAGGCTACTGATGATGGAGATAAGCTCCGAAACTGCAGTCAAGAAGAAAAAGGATGAGGTAATAACATTAATCTAATTCTTAATTTAATAAATAAAGAATATAATAAAGAGCAACATTGTGTTTTATTTACAATAATTAGAATCCTAACATCTTACCTCATGAATTGATGCTGTTGAGAACGTTTCAATTTGGAACTGTTATAGGAAATATCAGTACGACATTTAATTTGAAATTTAAAATAAAATTCTTTCCATCTCACCCCACATCCTGTCTCCTAATGGAAAGAATTTTTTACATTTTTATGTTTGCATATGTTTTCATTTTATCGTCAGCTCATGACTGAAAAAGCTGATGTGAAGACATATTGAAACATGTTCTGAATAACACAATTAATGAGGTAAGATCAAACTCAAATAATTTAATAATCACTTACGGCTTCACAGTTTTATTCCCATTTTTGGACGTAGTATTTCTTTTTTTTATGTAGCACAATATTTTTTTTGTAGACTTTTTCAGCATTTTTGAAGAGCAAAGGGTATACATCATTTCACTGCATGATATGCAGAGCAATAACCTGTACCAGATTAACATGGTTTTATTCAGATATTTGTAATCTTGTTGGAGCAATATTTATTACCCGCGTATAGAATGGTTAGGTTAATTTAAGAGGGGCACAAATTCTGAATAACACCATTATTATTGCTTCTTGCAAAATACAAAAAATAATCAACATTTTTTTTGTAGAGTTTTTGATGTTATTTTTGATAAACTTGTACATTACCCATTCATAATAATTTCTTTATAATTTATATAACATGGGTAATTGTGCTTTCAAGATATAATTTGATTTAAAGATAAAATAACTTGAAATTAAATATATATTATTCAAAATTATGGTTAATTTGTTAACAACATTGCAGTTACAACAATGCAATGGAAATCTAAATTTGTATCAACTGCATGACTGAATGTTAGCAAAACAGAATCAACATGGAAATGAGTTAAATTTCTTGGTTAGAAATTTTAAAAATATATTAATTTTGAATGTGGCAAATGATAATGAATAAAAATATTATAATCATGTGTAAATTTCAATGTAATTTATAGATTTGGTGTCATTTGGATTGTAATAACTTATTTTAAATTTATAATAATTCAAATGAAGATGCAGGGACTTAAATATATTAAATATTAATTTTAAAACATAGTAACAATTTTTAACATAAAGTAGTTGCATTATTAAATAATTCTAGATTGAGTATAAAATATTGAATCACTGTTTTATCTGCAAAATAAAGATTCTAGGTCAAGGATTGTAAGACTAGAGTTGGCATTTTGTAGAGCAGATTAACATTAAATATGGAATACAATTTTAGAAGTGAGATAGCAAAGAGTTCAGTCAAGCAGTTTGGATGCACTGGTACAGGTGTTGCAATGCAGTCTGCAGTAAGCAAGCAGCGTTACTGCCAGACCATGTTTAGTGTCCCCAAATATAAGGCTAGGGTCGGTGGTAACGCCGTTTGAGCAGCAGAGCCCTGTGAGACACCTCGCTTAATGCGAGTTGCTGCTACCTTTACAGAATCGGCAACCTGTGGCACTTTCATTACCCAAGTATTTTAAATAACATTTTTACTTGTGTTGAACTTTTATAGGAAGAAATCACTGAGTGTCAATTTAAGATAGAATGCTTCACATCCAGTAGACCACCAAGAAGCCACCAAAGCTTTGAAACTGCGGTCTACTTGGATGTGAGGAGACGTGTGAAGCATTTAATTTTAATCTTAACATTAAATATTGCAATTCAAGTAATACTTAATTGAAGTGAATATGACAGTAATGACAAATATTAATTGGTTTTAAGATCATTAGAGAACTATAGGTTATTTTCAATAACATTTAATTCAATGTTAGTTTTAGAATCATTTTGATTTTGAGATTTGGTAATTTTAAATATATTTATGAATTTTCATAAAAGTATTTTTTTTTAATGCTATAAGTAAAATCAAGAAATATTCATGAAAGGCTATTGAAGGTTGCCTGTTCTTTCCATTAGTCTTGCATTTTTTCGTACCCCATTTTTTTTGCAGGAACTTTTCAGGATTCTTCTTTCTTCGGCTGCATATTTTAATAGAAGTGAAGGCTAATTTTAGGTTCATTGTTAGGCAATTAGAGATTTTTTCTTTAATCTTGGTGGAATTGAAATGTCCAGCGTTAATTGCAACAATTTTTGGACAGCAGTTGTACTATTTGATTGCTGTCTGTTTGCGTTTGACTCCAGAAATGGAGATGCTTGATTTTAAATGATATTCAATTCCTTTAAAATGCTGTTAATGGAACTACAACAGCTATGGTTGACTGCGAGCAGTTGTGCTGACTCCAATAATGGAGGATGTTGAATTTAAATGCGATGTTTAATTACTCTACAATCTGTTAGGCATTTAGAGATTTATTTTATGGAATTAAATAGCCGGGGCTGAATGGGAAAATGTTAATTTTGACTACATTTACTGCTATTAAGTTATGGCTTTGAATGCTGCCTATATTTAATTTTCATCTTCGCATTCAACTCCTGTAATAAGGGGGTTGATTGTTAATACAATGTTTAATGATCGGACAGCATTTAGTCTAGAATGCTGTTTTTAAACTTTGTCTTTGCATTCAACCTCCAGGATATACGTTGCACACAAATTAGAGAATGAATCTGCGTTGAGTGATGATAAATATTAGAATGATTTAGGCAGAGCTTTAAAATGACACAACTACTTATTTCTGCTGAGTAGCTGCACAGTGCCTTCAGCACATCCCCTCCCACAGCAAAAAGTAGAAATAAGTAGAGTATTTGTATTTTATTTTAGGTTAGGGAAGTTGAGTTTTGGAGACGGGAGCCATGTTTGGTGGTGAACGATCTCGCACTCTTCTTCACTGCACTAATAAATGTTTTATCTTTCAGTGCTAGTGATTATTGTTTACTCGTTGATTTAGGGTTTAATTTTATAATTAAAAAATATGGTCCAATTGCAAAAAAATCATTATTTGACAATATATAACGATAAAAGTTTGACATTTAATATTGTCATTATTTTTGCATTTGGCTCCTAAACTATAGGTTTATTAGTGAAAAAGAATAAGGGAGTAGTGTAAATAATGAACTTGTTAGGGTGTAAAAATCAATGTGACAGAACCACTTATTTCTGCTGAGTAGCAACAAAGCACCTTCAGTGCACCCCCTGCCCCCTGTGAAACGTAGAAATAAGAGGTGGTTCACTTATTTGTTAGCAACTTTTTTATCTTAGGGAAATAGAGTTTTGGAGATGGGAGCCATGTTTGGTGGTGAACAATCTCGCACTGTATTTCATTCTACTAATCAAATTTCTATTTCAGGAAAACTAATTGTTTGCTTGTGTTTCAGGTTTATTCATTTCTTATTTGCAAGAAAATTGCCAATTTATCTGATATTGTACTTTATCACTTCAAGAATGACAGTGATGATGTATAAGTCACAGATATTAAAAATCTGAGCTTCGTAATAAGAAATGTAGGAATATTATAAAGATAAAAACACAAGGTGACAGAATCACTTATTTCTGCAAAGTAGCAACAAAGCACCTTCAGTGCACCCCCCCAACCCCTGCGAAACGTAGAAATAAGAGATGGTTCACTTGTGTTAGGGAAGTAGAGTATTGGAGATGGAAGCCATGTTTGGTGGTGAGCAATCTCGCACTCTACTTGATT
The DNA here is from genome assembly GCA_030220185.1 of Diploptera punctata. Lineage (NCBI taxonomy): Eukaryota > Metazoa > Arthropoda > Insecta > Blattodea > Blaberidae > Diploptera > Diploptera punctata. Next base: position 5,617 of record JASPKZ010000226.1, read on the forward strand.
CTACTAATCAATTCTATGGTGCGCGGTATAATGGACTTGAGTCAAGAAACCAGACTGTTCAGGACAAGCATAATGAACTTGCAGGTGATCTCTAAATGAAGTATGTTCGTCTAGATATTCTGCATTTTAGAATATAAACAAATAAATATTCTAAAACACAGAATATCTAGTCGAACATACTTTTTTATATATCACCTTTACATTTATTTTGCTTGTCCTTAAAAGTTTGGTTTCTTGACTCAAGTTCATTATATCATGCACTGTAGAATTTTCTTTTTCAGGAAACTAATTGTTTGCTTGAGTGTTTCAGGTTTTTTCATCTAACAGCAACAAAATTTATCATTATCAGTCTTCTGACATTGTATTTTATCCCTTCAAGAATGACAGCGTTGATGTGTAAGTCACAAATATTAAAAATCTGAGCTTCGTAATAAGAAATGTAGGAATATTATAAAGATAATGTAGGTAGGGCTTAAAAACACAAGGTGACCACCACTTATGTCTGCCGAGTAGCAACTCAGCGCGTCCCTTCCCTGCAAAAAGTAGATGTAACTGGTGGTAAACTTGTTAATTTAATTTTTTCTTGTTAGGAGAGAAGAGTTTGGTGACGGGAACTGCATTTGGTAATCTACTGTTACGAGACAAGACACTTGGTCATGTCTTTCAAGCAAGTTGATGCAATGCACCACTTTTTCTACTCCTGACAAGATGGTGCCTTCAGCACACTCCCCACATTCTCGTCGAGAGTAGAAACACTGGTAATCGTAATTGACTTCAGACTTTTATTTTTTTTCTAATTGTGAATAATGGATAACAGAACAGGCACCACAGAGAGGCAAACCATGTCACTGCTGAGGTCAATGGTCTCTTATTCATTGTTCACCCCGCGCCCCCCTCTTGCTCTGTGCCTCATCGTGGCGAGGGGGTGTAACAAGTAATGCCACAATTCTCGTTTACATTTAATAGATTTTCTAGATAAATAATAAATTTAAAATAAAATTCTTTACACTTTACCTCATATCCAGTCTTATAATTAGAGAGGTTTCAAAACCCAGGTGGTTCAATCTTCAGTATTTTCATTTGACAGTACATCATTACTGATGATGAAACGGCTTGGTTTTTTGAAACTGGTATAAATAGAAAACTGGATTTGAGGTGAGGTGTAAAGAATTTCATTTAAAGTCTTACATTAAACCTCATAGTGGTATTTTGTACAATAGTTCAAGAAACTTATCTTGATTTTTATAAGTTTTTATTTTCATTCAAACTTCGAATAAAATGGTAAGAAATCTTAAGGAAATTCTTTCTTGTAAGAATAAATCTGTTCTCCATTGATCCAGAAATCAAAATGTTACTTATGAGATTACATAAAATAAGTTCCAAGGAGCATTGATAGATTTTTTATCTGTGAAAAATTGTCAATTGTTAATCAGGAACTATAAAGTAATCTTTTACTGAGGGTATGCCGAAGTGTAGTTGCTTAATGCGATGTGCTGGAAGGTCAGGGGTTCAAGTCAGTGGCGGTTCGTGAATTAATGGGTGAGTAACAGTTATTAAAGTTGAGGAATCAATCAAAATGACAGAACAAATACACACATATATATATATATATATATATACCTGATAAATTTCTGTATATCAGATCTATTCTCCATCATTTGATTGTCCAGATGATTTTTAGAAAATCTATTTTTCTTAACTTTGAAATCTGCCACTAGTTTTTATCCACAACAAATCATCAACCCAAGCAGAACACAAAGAAAGCAAAAGAATGAATTATTTGTACAACTACACATTCTCTCACATTTTTGTACAGTGACCCGTTGAAAAGTTATGTATGAGATCTATTTTTTATAACCAGTTACTTGTTTTATACGCATTCCTGGTGTCTATTATCCTAACAGCTTAGCCCTACTTCTGTTTTCATATAACATAATTATTATATTTAATTCATCATGGACACTTTCACACAATAAGAAGTCAATGCCACAGATGACAAGAATGCTATGAAGGCACTGGTGAAGTGATTGGCTTCAGAAGTCTTGGGAACAGCCTTTGGTAGCGCAAATGAAGTTTGTTATTAGCATAGTGTGTCGGTAAAGTGTATGCCCATTGATTTAGTATAGACCCTTCACAAAGGGAGTGAATGGGGTGAGAGAACTCGTGCATTTTGCGGTCTGCATTGTTTTGATTACTGAATTCACACTATGAATGTGCCCCAAACACTGCCTAAAGTTAGAACGTTGTGTCTTGTATACGCTACAAGAACACTGTGAAGAAGTATTTTAGTCAGATCTTCATTATGCTCCACGTTGTGGGTGCAATTTTGAAGAAGTAATTCTTTTCCTATGTTATGATGATGTTTTGAAGCAGCTAACTCTCTTCATGCCCAATGTTGTTGTAACATTTTGAAGGATTAGTGTCCAAAAATAATAAATAAGAATTACTGGTTCAGGTTGGGTTTGATTTTCGGTAGAGCTAGATTCTCTTCTCAAGGTCGAAATTGGTACACAGGATAGGAAAACACTTTAAAAATCACTAATAACTGATTCTTGTAGAAATAGTCGTAAATTTATTTACTATTTAATTTCCCAGCAGATCAAGTAAATATAAGTGGTATTATTCTTCACCGTCAATTAAAATTAAATTATTTTCTTTTCTTGAATGAACCGTTCTTCTTGTATTAAATATCACATTTTATCAGGAGAGCAGTTATTGTTTCTATCCTAGATGAAAGTTATATGCTGACTGACTAGAGTAATTCTGTTATAATTTTTAAAGAACATTATCACATCACATGATTTTATATTTAAATTCTATTGGTTAATGGTCCATTTAATACCAGGTTTAAATTTGATTGGTTAACTCAAAAAGTTAAATTGTTTTAACTTCCAATCAGAATTTAGTATACTTTTATTTAAAAATATTAAGTTACGCAGGTGTTCCTATTACAGTTATAGCAGAAAGCTTTATATTTCAGACAACAATGACTTAAGACACAATTTTAAAAGCATTATTTAGAAAGACTTATATAATACAATTTCTTTAATTGTTACTGAGACATTTTTATTCAACAATGAACAACAATTAATTATTTAGATGTTTTTCTTTATTTAAATTATATTCGAATATTAAAAGTGTTATAGCGCGAGACGAGGGGTGTTTTTGGGAGACAAGAGGTATTTTAAAACAAACCCTTGAAAGAAAAGTTATGTTAAGATAAGATCAACACTAATGAAAAAATACACTGTAGGGTGAGGGGTTGCGAAAGAACATTTCTCAGGTATTTTTATGAGACAAGGGATTTTTTAAAATCACCAACGTTACTAGAGGGTAGAGCTAAGGCGGTGAGTCTGAGTCGAGAGTCTCTGCGGCACCAACGGACGAGTGAGGTCCCGGGGCAGTGCCCTGGCGACATTTCAGCGCCCTGCTGGGCCCATTTCTTAAATATGTAAGTAGAAGTTTGTAATATAGTTTTTCATTTCTCTCGGGAATGTCCACAATTAAATTTTAATCACTCTTAATCAAATGTTAATCTATTATTAAATGGTGCTTCCAAGTTCTATCTTGAGTATTTTTCAAATGTAACCTGTAATATGTTCTTATATATATATATTAAAGTGTTTGATACACCGGGTCAATTGCTTCTTTTTATGTCGTAAAAAAGTGTGTAAATTCTTCTAGAAGTCCTGTTCACACTTCCTATAATTTTCCTCGGCACGCTACCTAGTAATTAGTAAAGCCCTTTCGAAATAATAAAGAATAAAATGAAGAAATAAAGCGAGTCAGTACAAAAAGAATTTTAAAATATAAAATTATTAACTTAAACTTTCATATTTATTATGATATTGAAATCCTGCTATAGTCCCGCGCCGTAGCCGAGCGGTTAAGGTAGGAAGCCTTGGCGCAGAACTACGGGACTTGCGCTGGTTCGAGTCTCCATGGGGGAAGAAATTTTCTCATGATATTTCGGCCAGTATGGGACCGGTGCCCACCCAGCATCGTGAGGCAATTGGGTAGCTACAATAAGTAGCGGCTCCAGGTTGCGGAACTAGCTATAACGGCTGGGGGACTCGACATGCTAACCACATGTCACCCCTACACTGGCTGTTGATCATCTACCTCTGTGATTGACACATGTGGATGTGAAGGGCCAGCAGCCGGCTGGTAAAAGGGCAACCGCTGACAAGTGGAAAGACCCTCAATCGGATCGGAAAATCCTGCTATAGCTGTTCTTATACAGGAGATTCTAGTCACAGGGATTATGTTCCCAAGGTTCTTGCTTCAGTCTTGATATCACTTTCCTGCTACACACGACTATTAAAATAACGCAGCAGTAGACAAAATGTCGAGTATGAAGACAACCAGACCACGGCCTATAAGCCCGGAAGACGAACCAAATATGGATCAAGATGCCAGTCGTGAAAGCCTACAATTATATATATTAAAATAAACTTTGTAATTTTACTGCCTACCAAAATATTAGATATTGAAAATTATCCTTAACTTCATTGCTCTGGGAAATTGTAAATCATATTTCAGCAAGTTACACAGTTCATAATAGTAAATTCATGAATTTGTCATTTGTTAACCTGTTTCGGTGTCAATAGAAACACCATCTTTCAAGTGGACGTCCTGGTCTTTTCCTTCCTGCAGGTTGATAGCTCAACATTTGTATGGGTATCCTGTGAGCCTACATTCAATGAAAATGTTGCATCCATCTTGACTTATAATTAGAAATAGTTTTCCAAAGATTCCATGTGTGATTCGTCTAAGATGTCTTAATTTTGTTATGATTTAGTAGTGTGTATCTCATTTCAGCAGATATAAGCCTCCGTATATCTACATACTTCACTACCATACAAAAAAGTTGGAAGAGCGAATGTTTAGTTTTTTCAAGGAATATAGCAACTTGGTTTTGCAAAAACATTTCTTGTACTTTAAATATTCTTCAGTTTGTTAGTTCTACACCATATGATCATCTTAAGCTAACATTTTGTGGCTTAAACGAGTTTTCAAGGAGAACAATTTTTAAATAAGTGGCTAAACTTGAACACATGTATTCATCTGCACAAACCTGAATGTATGAGTGAATATACATGCTAAATTATTATTGGTTAAAATTGTTTGGATTTTTAAATTAAGAAATGCAGCTCATAAATGATTTTTTTTTTGGAATTTGATTTGAAAATTATAAAGTAGATGAGAGGTGGGAGAATAACATTAACCATGATTTGAGGAAGTAAAAGAAAACATTAGCTTAGCATAGGGATGTATGAAGGATTTATGTATGTTCAGCCATGAACCTTTGGGTTCAACGACCATTGAGTTAGTTAGGGAAAGAAAAATTTATGTAATACAAGGTATTAATAAATGCATGCCATATCAGATCTGGGAAGTAAAGAACGATTGTAGTCAAATTTTATAAATATATATATATATATATATATATAAATTATAAACAATATATTAGTTTATATTTATACACACAATTTGTCTTTTCTTTCATGCCACTATTTATATTCAATTTTGTTGATGTTTTCGAAATCTGTTTGATTTACGTATTTTTGAAAAGTGTTGTTTTTATTCATTATTTCACTAATTTCTAACTGAACAACACATGTTTCCCTTTCTGTTTTGTATATTCACACACTCACTGAAAGTAATTCACTGTTTATGTTGCCGCTTTACACACACATGCCATGTCACCTCTCATTCTTAGTCTTCAGAAGTATGCTCGAAACTTGCAGCGTCCATTGGTTATTTACATTTTCCTTCTTTTTCTTTTTTTATCCTTTTTCCCTTTTCGTTACGGCGAATCTTGTAAAACTTCTCAAATGACTGGTTATTAATTGTTGGTTTTGTAACTGGCCAATTGTCTCCTTTGTAGGTCCTTGGATGGTTTAGATTCACAATTGGACTCACTAAAACCATTAGGTGTAGAAATTCACCTGAAGTGAAAATTGAATAATTGCTCTAGCGGTCACAATTTTCCACGTTTTACAACGAAACTCAGTATATCCTATTAAAATAAACCAAAGAAGGTATTATCCAAAAATGAGCGAAATCCGACATTTAGAAGTTGAGGTTTACCTGAAAGCCATGTTTGGTTCGTCTCAGCGTATACCATACAATTTAATTAATCTTTAATATTTCATTTATTTAGGCACAACAACGCACCCTGGGTATTAGCTAGCAGTCTGTACATATCTGTTACTTCTAAACCGCTTAACATATATGCATGAAAATGTGTACATACATGTTTTGAAGTATGCCGAGCATTTAGCCGCTTTCTTCTAGCTCTACATCCATTTATGTGCTCTGGCTGCACATCCCTGTCCAATGCCCTCCTCCATCTCCGGACACCGAGCTTCCTCTATTCCATATCAACTTCGGTCTTCCTCCATCTGGTCTCAGTAGTGTAAGCTTTCTAGTGGTATTCTCCTCCTCCATTCTCATTAAATGACCCACCCATCTCAGTCTGCAGCCGCTATCTATTATCCTCTAAAAGCAGTATATGTAGGAATTCACCTGAAACGATTATTAAAAAGCCGCTATAGCGGTCGAAAATTTCCTTGTTGACAACGAAGCACAGTATATGCTATTAAAATAAACCGAGGTTAGTATTATCCAAAACTCAGCGAAATCCGACCATTTTAACTGGGGTTTACCTGAAATCCGAAAATTAGATTTGACTAGCAAACTGCTATTTGATTGGTCTAAATGTGTAACTTTGTGTCTACACATTTTCAGGTACGGTGAGTGTTTAGCTGCTATTATGCTCTAAAAACATTAGTTGTAGGAGTTTACCTGAAACGAGAATTTAAAAATCATATTTCATTTATTTAGGCGTAGGAGTGCACTCCAATCATTAGCAAGTTGAATATAAAATGTTGGATTAGTGACAGGAAGCGTTGGAATTAAATCTTTAAGTATTCAACTAAATGAAGCTGCAGTGTATAATAAGTGAGGGGTCTAGAAGCAAAACTGGCAATCTCCACTTTTTAGCGAAAATTAGTTAAAGTAGAGATGGTTTTCTTGGAGGTGAACTCCATCAATGTTTGAACGTGTTGAGTTGCATTTGCAACAAATCGTCCTCAAATTTGAAGTTAAAAATTGCAGTTAGTTACAACCATGGCAATCTCCATGTTGACCAATCACAAACAAGCCGTCTGTCACGTGACTGAATGTATATGACGCCATGATTGTTAGTGCAAGCATTATGAGATGTACATGGTATTTTTTAGTTTAAAGTAATTGGTAGAATCGAGCAGGTTTTGAAGAAAAAGGAAACATTCATAAGCCCAGAAGAATACATAGAGGTTTTCAAACGTTTTGGAACTGTTATTAAAATGGGGAAGGATAATGAAATTTCTGATTGGAAAACAGAGGCATATGGCTTACCTGGCACTTCAAATTTAATCCTATGAAGCGTTCTAACAAGAGCTAAATCCAATCCCATGAATAATGTGTTAGTGCGAGGAGAACCTCAGTATCGTAGTGATTTAGGGGTGGCTAAAACTGTTTGTAAAAGTGGCAAAAAAATTTTTTTTACAAATGCCCCAGGTTGCCTTTCGACATTCCTCGTTTTTCTCCTGGCATGGCGTACTTGTAACCCACTTCTGAGGTTGGGGCGCCTGGAAGGCAGGGTTACATTGCCCCGATTATATGACAGGTGATGATTTTAGTGGTGCGCCAGGAGATTCCCTAATCCTAAGCTTAATCTAAGATGAATATGAATGATGATGATTGCGATGGCCATATGATTTCGGGGACAGTTTGGGCCTTAAAGTTTTTCTGACATTTGTCTTACAGGTGAGGAAAAACCCCGATAAAACCCTCACCCAGAAAAACTGTCCCGACCGCGGATCGAACCCGGGCCTGCTGCGTGACAAGGCAGCACGCACGCTACCTCGAGACCACAGCGGCAAAAATATAAGAATGATTAATCCCACCATAATTGAAAGAGGTGTTAAAGTGAAAGCCATGAAATTACGAGACATTGATAAATTAACTACACATTTTGGCAATGAATGAAAATTCTACACAAATTTGCTTGAAACAACAGGTAATGACGAGGGAGAGGAAGCCTTTGTAGAAGCAGATGATAATATTTTGAGTGTTTAGTTTCTCATCCTACTATAAGTTACATGACTAAGTATGATAGTAAAATATATACATTTAACTACTTTGAGTTTATTATTCATTTTCAGTGATTTCCCAATAATTATGAATAGGAGTCTAGGTTTTCTCTCTCTCTCCTTTGCCTTTGTACAGCAGTTTGATTTTTGCTGTTCTCCAGCTATTTGGGATCGTCCCTGTGCGTATACATTCATTAAGCAATATGGTCCAGAAGGGTAATAATAGGTCTTGTGTGGCTTTCATGTGTTCGGCTTGTATGTTGTCAGGTCCTGGGGCTTTCTTGTTTTTTTTATAGAGATCACTGCCTTCTGGACTTCCTCTGATGTTATTTGAAGTATGTATTCATTCCTGTGATTCTTGGGTGTTGGTGGTATTGGCTTCCTGGGTGTTCATTTTATTCAGGAAACTGTTGAAGTTCTTTTCCCATGTTGTTATGGGTTGTGCCACAGGTTTTCTATTTCTTAATGCCAAGAAGGGGTTTTGTTTAGCTTCTTCTGCTAATTTCTTGGCTTCCTCCTCTAAGAACTCCGTTTTCTTTTGTTTTAGAAGAAGTTTGTATGTCTTTCTCTTTTCTACGTAGTGTCTTGGGTCTTCCTCGCTTCCGTCGATTCTAGCCTTATGCAATGCTAGTAGTGTTTATTTTCTCTCCTTATAGCAGTCTTTATTGAACAATGGTTGGGACCTTCTTGGCTTGTTTGGTATGATGGCCAATAATAATGTAATAATACTGCCATCTGGAGGCAGTTCTGTGAACTAAAACATCACAATACCTTACATAATTTTTAATTTTGTATTCTGCATTCTAATCTGATTAGACATTTTAATTTGATCGACTCTCAAGTTCCAGAGAATTTACTGGTTTGCTGTAAGTAAACTATGAGCTAGTGTGCTGTAAAATGGAATGAACTGAAGAAGATAGTACAATTGCAACCCCTGGAAGACCTACCATGGTTGTAACGGGTAACCAGGCTTCGATTCCGAAGAGGGAGCCTGAGAAACGGCTGCTACATCCAAGGAAGGTAGCAGGCGCGCAAATTACCCACTCCCAGCACGGGAAGGCAGAGACGACAAATAACGATACGGGACTCATCCGAGGAGTTAAATTCCTTAATTTATTATATTAAAATATGACTCATTATTTATTATTATTAATATCTTAGTTGTCTACTAGATGTCTCATTTTAGGTGATGTTGCTATAGACATGCCATTCTTATTTAAGAAAGAAAAATTAACTCTCGAACCAGGACTTCAACCCTGTGTCTCTGATTCTGTACATCGGTGTGATGCCGGTTGCACCATCCGAGCACCGATGGGAATGTGAACATTGTTTCCACTTACATGATTCTTGTTCATCCAAAGGCCAACAGCTGTTGCTACCAACATGCCAACTGATGTATTATATTCAGAAGTATTTTTATTGAGAACAGCAGGAAAACAGAAGATCTAGCTATATATATGCAAAGAGAAGAAAAACATACAAACAACTGTTACAAGCGAAGAGAGCAGAGCACTTGGAAAAAGAGGCCAACAAACTACCAAAAGAATCAAAGAAAGATCCTTTCGCAGCACTACGAAAGAAACCGCACAAACAACTGGGGCAATCACTATGAAGACATGGGAAGCACACTTCGAAAGAATCTTGAATGTAGAAGAAGAAGCATTCAACGTAACAGTCGAATATGAAGTCCCACAATACCCAATTTGCATAGTACCTCAGAATTAAGAAATTTTATCCTTTCGGGAAAAAATAGGAAAGCTGTGGGCCCAGACAATATATATATATATATATATATATATATATATATACAACATGTAAAAGAATCCGTAGAAATCTTGCAAGACCTCTGGACTGATTTAATGAATAAGGGTCGAATGTTTGAACACATTAGACAGTAAAAGGCATTCTCTGCTGATAAAGTTTTATTCAAACACGTTTTTCTTACTCAGAAATCTATTCACACGTGTAATAATTGTAAGCTACCTGACAAGGTACCTTAAGATCGTAGCTCAAGATATAAACTTATGTGAAAATCCCGAAGGGAACCGATGTAGTTTGAAACTTATCCAAGATGTCGGACCTTGAAGACTTCGATCATGTTTTCGGTATACGCGGAGAAGAGGAATTTGATAGAGTCTACCAAAGAATTCAACTGGAAGAACAGGAGAATCGGCGTAATATTGCGCATCGCAGACGTGTTTGTATACGGTATTATTTGCGGGATGCAAGCATAAATGCATTCCTCTATAGCAGACGAAAATAACGGAAGTGGTTTTATCGCTGAGAATTCTGGGTAATTCGTTGCCAATATTACGAAAACGTCAACATTCATGCATGACCAGTTAAGGCAGCCGTTAATTCGATCTCAGCTCACCAGTGATTGGAAGTAATTTGAGTAGAGACTAATGTATTTGCATACGACCCTAAATGTTCAGAAATCGGACAGATACCAGAAAATTGGAGAGAATCCTCAATGAAAATTTTGTGTAAGGGAAAAGAGAAAATCCGAACTCGTATAGAGGAATCGTATTAGAAAACACGATCTTTAAAATATTCACCAAAATCTTCAACAACAGACTACAGGCCGAAGTCGATCATCTGATACCCGAATGCCAGTTCGGTTTTCAGAAGGGAAGAGGAACACTACAAGCCGTAGCATGGTTATGTGAATAAATAGATGCAGCGTTAAAACACCCGAAGGAAAATCTACACGATATTCATAGATTTTCGGAAAGCCTTCGACCTAGTGAACAGAAAAACTCTAATAGAGAAGCTGAAGATGATGATTGGAGAAACACACCCACTGATAAAACGAATAGAGAACATCATGAAATATAACTACATAAAAATAAAAAAATGACGTTGAAACTGAGAAATCATCAAGCAAACAAATGGGGTATTACAAGGGGACCCCATCAGCCCTACACTATTCAACATCCTCACAGCAGCAAGACTGCCAAAATATAATAAAAGGCGATCAAACAACCATAATAATGTATGCAGATGACATGATGATTGGATCCCAAAATAAAGCAGAACTGCAGGAAATAGTGTATAAATTAGAAGAATGGGCACACCCAAAATCGACTATGAGGACAAGACAGTTCATATGACGTTCAGAAAAGGGGGAAGGATAGCAGCAGAAGATACCAACACACTGGCAGGAAGTCCTCTAAAGACAGTCAACAGGTACAAATATCTAGGTATCACCATGCAGACCACAGCGACATACACGTCCAAGACAGAGCAGCAGCAGCAGCAGCAATAAAAGCGATCTGCAACATCAAGAACCTTACAAAACTAACAGACACTGCAGTGACACTTTTCCACACAACGATAGCTCCCATAGTTACATACGGAATCGATATCATATGGCAGAAATTAACAATCAGTGACCTCAACAAAATAGAGAAAGGGAAAGGAAGCTTCATGAAGAGAACCATTGGAACTGGAAAAACAGCACCATCCAGATTAATTTATGAACTTATGCGAGCAACATATTTCATAGAAGACATCAGCATAGCATATCTTCTACCATCTACTGAACCATATCAAAAAGAAAGAAGTAAAAATGAGGGAACAGAAATGTAAGGAAATAAATGAGGAATTTACACCTCCAGTGCCATGACAGACAGAAACTGGACAAGAGAATGTCAGACAGAGAGACACGTTGTAACCAGACTAGCGATACATGGCTTTCATCACAAGGTCTGCGAAAATAAAAAATTCCACCAGCCAAGTGAAGACTGCAGATGTGCACTATGCAGTGATAAGCATAGAGAACGAATAGAGTGGCCTCTCTGTGTTAAATTTTGGAAGCATTTCATACCTCTGCGCCATCTGAAGATAACCATGGTCCTACTTGAGCATGGCTACGGTGGCTCAATTGCAAGAAAAGTACCCTATCCTTACCCATTCTTTTAAAAATAAAATTTAAAGCTAAACACAAGCAATGCTACTTTGTTAACAATTTTAGCATGTTTTATTCTTACTCTCTTGGAAGAAAATTACAAGAACTTTGCCAACTTTTTAGACGTCTTTAACTATAAATTATTTTCATTTTTTTTAATTCATCAATTGGTAAGTTGACTAAAATGATTTACACAATTTCGTATTTTATTAAAAACATTCCACTTTTAGATGAACATAATGAATATGGGAAATCGCTATTTATTAGAAAGTAATTGGAAATGTTAGACCTATACAACAAAAATATTGGCAAAATTTTTGTAATAATTTTCTTAAGTAAAAATAAAAATGCAAAATTGTTTACAAAGTAACATTTCTTGTGTTATTTCCATTAGAAATATCAAACAGGATCTGGATAATGGATATGCTAAGGCAGCACCATTTGACGAGCCTGGTCTAATGAGTCTAATATGCTATTTCTTTTTGTGTGTTTTAAGAACCGAAACCATGAAGTAATTTAAGAACAAGTTTTCAGATGTTCTTAAAATGAAAATTCAAAAATACCTGAGATTTATAAGAATGTAGCAAAAAGAAATTCAAATTAAAACTTATGCATCCATTTCTCTATTCTGAACTACTCATATGTGAATGCACGCACATCAACTCTATTTAGTAACCAGACTTGTCTTGATTAGTTTGTTTGCTTTTAAAAATGAAATAACATGATTCATTTATTGCCTTGTATTAAAATTAATATTTTAAAAAAATTATACATTTTATAGTTATTGCAGGATGTACATTATTCAAGATGAACAGAATTTTCTCAATGAAACTTCAGTCACATACGTAGTTAAAGAATCAATATTTCAACAATAAACCTAATTATTTTATATGTAATTTTATAAGAAGACTATGCACATTTATTTACTAGCTTCCTATTACCCCAAGCCCTATAATGGGATCACCTACCTTTATATTTTGATTACAAAATCTAATAGTTCATTAAAGAAGAAATCATATGTATATTCTCCAAGGCGCAACAAGCTGAGAATGCCCTTGGCCTACCAGCTAGCTGCTGGCCCAATATCCACCTGCGAGAAGAATCCAAATTGTTTGACATTTCAGGCTTACACACCTATTTAAGCCTAACACAAATTGCTACCAGGAAATCGCTGAATAGTTGAATGTTAGGCCAAATTATTGTTGTTAAAACTGACAGAACAGTTTTGTTCTCTAAGTAATTACCAACACTTCATATTAAGATTTTTTTTTGCACATGTTAAATAAATGTTATAAAAGACATAGAAAGTTCTCCAACGAGGTAGAAGTAAGGATGAATTAAAATTTACATAACACAATATTAACATAATTTTAAAATTTGTAATTTTAAAATATTTCCTATAATAGTTCAATTAAAAAATTGTTTTTAATAAAACACAACCACTTTTCTGCATAGTCTATAACGTACTAGTATGTTCTTGCAATACACTTGTAAATATTCTTGAAGCGCAACTTCTTTACACCTATTGTAGAGCCTGAAAAAAAAATTAAAAATAAATATATACATATATGTACATATAGGCTACATATACAGTGAGTTTCACTCGACCTGTGGCTGATAGTGGGAAAAGTTACTGCAAGCATTGAGTCATCAACTCACGCTGTCCACGCAGTGTCTATGCTAGTGGCCGCAAGTCGAGTGAAACTCACTGTATATATAATATTTGTCAATGTCCTTCACAATGAAAGTATTCCCAACTCTTATATATATTGACAATCTAGGATCATACTATTCTAAGTAAGTGTTTTATTTAGAATTCTAGTTATGTCAATGTCCCATATCTATGGGCATTGAAAAAAAAAAAAAACAAAGAATTTCATACTCCAATTTTCCAAAGGTGTTACTAATCAAAACATTGAATTCCTGATTTATTATCAAATGGCTATGGTAATGTAACATTCACAACAAGAATTGTGAAAAGATGGACTTCACACAATATGATCCTGAACCATTGTATATGTATTATGTACATGTATACACTTACATATTTTAAAGTTTTTTTTTGTAATATTTCAAAAGCAGTCAAAATTTGCATTGAAAATTGAAATTACAATATCTGAAAATACTTGACTTAAAAGAACGGAATACCATAAATAAACTAATAATAATGATTACACTGTCTTCATTATTACCATTCAGTGTTTATTTACTTTCTTTTTTAAGTAAAAGTCTTCAATATTGGAATTTCTCCTCTGGTTGGCAACGAGCATTCTAATATGCTGTGTATGTTGGCGGTTCATATGATTTGTAATTATATCCAGTTTTATCTGTTAGCACATGTGTATGGATCTACTTAGACTTGGATTTTTTTTTTGGCTCAACTATAGATTATTTTACCCTTCAGTTTCCATAGTATATTCTTTAAATACTGTTTCTCTACGTACTTCTTCTGCCTTTACTAACATTTGATAATATTTTAAAACACCTGCAACAATACTTATAACTTTTTTTTTACGATTATTAAATATTTATCTATGTATGCAATGATTTCTTCAAAGTTATGCAGATTTGTTGTGCATATGCACAAACGCTTAAATGAACTTCTACTAAATGGTGGTGATATCTGTGAAATTGGAATAAAGTCAACATTCAAAAAAGGATGTTCACTCATTTCATTTTGTTAGTTTCCGATGCTAAAAAGTCAGTGAACATTTAATTAAATAATATGCAAGTTTAGTTAGGTTAGGAAGGGGAATTTATTGCAAAGGTTGGTCATATCGATTTCACATCTATGTGGTTCCATCTAGCAATACAATTCTATAAATGTTTGCACATGTGCACTGTTATTCTGCAGGACTTAAAAATTATTAGGAAAGGTAAACAATTTTTTTCATTTTTTTTGTCACATAATGGAAACTGTAAACCTAAATTTCTGTTATCTTTTAAGATTTTTAGACTTATGGCTGTACTTTCCTTTAGGTCCGAAAAATTTTCCAATTTTATATCTTATTCCACTGATGCACTAAACACTCTTAAACACTTTCAAAACATTTTGCAACACTTTTTAACACATTTTAAACATATTCCAATGTTCCAACGAGTTTTTTTCCATATTTATATATTTGCGTAAAACATGGTCGTGCTACATTTCTTACTTCCTGCTCTTTGTCTTTTTCCCTCCACTTCCTATGTTGTTCCAGCGTTGCCACCATCAACAACCCGAATTGCTTTTTAAATGTGATTCCACGTTCCCTGGATTTCACCTACGTTAGAGTAATTGATTTGTAATACAGTAATTGATTTAGGTTTGGTTAGCTTTTAGGTTCCTTACTTTTTAAAAGTGATTTGATACGTAAAATAAATTATACATTTTTAGACAAGTTCTGGGAATTTTGTGTCATACTGATTTCACATATATACACCGCCAACTGCTGGAGGCTGCATTTATCTACCTGGGATAATTGGAGCACTAGCGCATGCGCACTGCGATTCTATAGAACTTAGAAAAATTTTCTCCGGACCTAAAGGAAAGTATATCCCTGAATAATCTCACTTTATTACTTAATCTAATAAGAAACACTAAACAAAAAGAATGAAACTTCAAAGTTAGTAAAATGAAGGTAGCAGCATTAGATCCACTCCGAATACCTCAAATTTACTTACCTAAAATGTTATACATGTGTAGATTTCCCAATCACTGTCAACGAAAATACACACATAGGATTTGATCTTTACAGCCTCGTTTATTCTGTGAAAGAAATAATGATGAATAAGTACACACATTACAGGTTAAGAAATAAAAATAAATGAGGTAGGCCTATAAACAATTTTTGGCCGGGTGGGAGTACACAAGCTTTTTTCTACCCACTTTAAGAGTATCTAATTACAATAAATATTAATAAAACACTATATTAAACGTATTTAACTAAGAGATGTAATTATCACTTCATTATTTTACTTGTAAATATGAAAATAAAGTGGAACTATTTCTTGTCATGACCACAAAGGTTAGGGACTATGTCCTGTCATGACCACATAGGTTATAAGAATCCTTACTTCTAACCAGCGATAAACTATCAAACTTTTAACCAGCGATATACCACAAATAAGCACAATGTGTAAATCACACATGAGCAAAACTAATGCACGTTAGTGCGCTTTCCAGTTATTATTAAATGAGCACAATGTGTACATTTAATCGGATTCATATCTATGTACCATATCTATGGTTTCAACAAATCAGGTCCGGAATTATCCTTTACTTATTTAACAGCATAAAATAAAAGGACGTTCCCTGGATTTCACCTAGTTAGAGTAATTGGATATGCTTTTCTTTAGGTCGGTAGAAAATTTTTCTAAGTTCTATAGAATCGCAGTGCGCATGCGCTAGTGCTCCAATTATAATAATAAGTAGAATTGCGCACAAATGTGCATTAAAATACTCTCTTGCTGTAAGCGTTTAAGCTTTTTGTCCTTTTCGTACACAGTTCTAAATGGTATTGGCTGCATTTACATCCACACAGAGAACACACACAATATTCGTCCGCTTGGTGAAATCCTGGTTTTTTGCATATCTCGTGATGAAAGCCATGTATAGAGAATCGAGTAAGTACATGCCGCTGTGGTTGGTCAGGGTTCGCCCACGTTCGATTTATCATTGCTTCTGTGGCGTAGAAGTCCGAATCAATCTCGCTTCTTTTCCTCACTCTTTCCGCTAGAAGCTCGTCATAATGAATTGTTGCCGGTAGCTGTAGCGATATCCTTAGCTCTTCTATTAGAAATGGTTCCCGTGCCAGTTCATATACAAGTCGAGATGGAGTATTTTTTGATACACCGAGAACTCTTTTTAGCAAAGTGGCTTTTACTTTTTCATGTTGCTTTAGATCTTTTTTCTTTAGGTATTTCCATATTATTTGCAGGCCATAGACGAGTATTGGAATAATCTTTGCGGTGAATAGCTGTTTTGCTGTATCTAGTGACAGTCTGTTTATGTATTTTTATGTCGTTGATGCCTCTTATGGCTGCAATAGCTTTTTCAGTTATATGTTTGCTGAAACATGTGCCCGTTGTTTGGAAGGTTACTCCAAGATATTTGTAATGACTTGTTTGTTTTAGTGGATCTTGTCCATAGTACACCATTTCGTGTGTTGAGACTCTTCCTCCCTTTCTGAAGACCATCTGCATTGTCTTGTTTTTATTTATGTGGAGCCCGTTTTCTTCTGTCCATGTTATGAGGGTGTTGAAACTTTCCTGTAGATCTCTGTGCTTTGTCGCGCATAGGACCATATCATCTGCGTACATGTATATGGTAGCTTTACTGTTTGCCATCTTTAAAGCATGTGCGATGTCTGCAGTTGTGATGTTGAATAGCAGAGGACTTATTGGGTCGCCTTGGAGAACTCCATTTGTTTGTATTATAGGAGCCGATGTCGTTACGTTATCGTTTATGGTCACTTTATTTACTGCCATAATACATCTGATGATGCGTGACAAATAGTTGTCTCCACTTATCCTTTCGAGCTTCTTCATTATGATCTGTCTGTCAAGTAGATCAAACGCTTTTGTGAAGTCGATAAATATTGTGTACAGTTTACCTTTGGGGTGTCTGAGTGATTCTTGGATGTCTGTCAACAGGTTGTTTATGGCGTGTATGGTGGCTCTTCCCTTCCTAAAGCCGAATTGTTCCTCTGGGATTCGCGTTGTCTGCAAGGTCGTATAGCCTCTTCGTCAGAATCTTTGAGAAGATTTTGAATAATGAATTTTCCAGTGCTGTGCCTCTGTAAGCATCTGGTGATGATGTAGGGCCTTTGCCTTTGTAAAGGATTTTGATTGTTGAGTGTCTCCATTTTTCTGGTATGGTCCCGCATTCTAGGCATTTGTTGAATAACTGGGTCCATGTCTGTACTAGGTGTGGTGCCGCCAGTTTCAGGTGCTCGTTGGCAATTCCGTCCGGCCCTGCGGCCTTCTTATTTCTAGTTTCCATTATAACTGTTAATATTTCTTGCTCCGTAACTTTTATGAATGTTTGGTGTTGCTTGTAAGGTGCAGGGAACGCCAAATCGTTTCTGTTCTGGTTTAGAATATCACGAAAGTGGTCTACCCAAGTCTGCATTTGTATCATGTTCGGAAAGTAGGGTCTTGTTGTTTTGAGGGCCGTAAAAGGGTCGTCCATTGCCAATTTGATCAGCTGCTTTGCTTCCTTTTCAAGATGATACGCCCTTTTTTTCTCTCAGCAATTTTTTGTATTGTCTTCTTTTTCCGTTATATAGCTTCAAGTCTTCAGAGTTTAAGGATGTCCTTGCTCTGTGTAGTGACTTGAGGACTTCGTTCCTTCTTCTTCGTAACATTCTCTGTCGAACCATGGTTGGGATTTTCTCTCCGAGACATAATTCACTATTTGGGATTTCTTGACTATGTTTTCTAAAATTTGGGCGGCTTCGTTAATGTTTCCGTTTTCTATTTCCTTTTGAGCTCGGTTTTTTGTTTTGTCGGCGATTTCTGCTAGGACGTTGGTGTCTAGTCGCTTCTTTGTTTTTGAGAGGTTTTTAATTGTTTTTCTTTTGCACGTTTTCCCACATCATTTTTGTGCAGACAGGTATATGCTTCCTGATTGGTGTTATTGATGTATTTCCATTGTTTTGGCGTTGGTTGTATTTATGAGTGCATTATGTAGGATTAGGTCGATAGTACTGGTGCCGTTATGGCCTATATAGGTTTTATCTTCTGGTTTGTTTGTGATGCATAAACCTACATTTGTTAGATAGTTTATTACTGTGTCGGATTTATGGTTATGTTGGTCGATACGGCAATTTAAATCACCGGCGAGTATCACTGCTTTATTTTTGTCTATTTTTTGGAAAGCTTCTCCCAGTGTTTCTATGATTTCTTGTGCCGTTCTTTCTGGCTGAAAGTAGGCACCTATTATGACAAGGTTATTGGCGTTTATTACAATCACGTTCGGTGTGCTATGGATTAGCTGCGCTGGAGACAGAAGAGGTTTGATTAAGCATGTAATGCCTCCATAGTGCTCCCTGGGGGTCCGTTTACGGGCCCCAGCTGTGCTCACAACAGCAACAGGGCGCGTCCCCGGGCGGCGGATAGGGGAACGGTCGGTGGTTTGCTTGCATTCCTCCCGGCTAGGTCCGGACCGGACCCGCGGGCCATTTGTGGGGTCGTCAGGACTCGAGCGACCTGACGTACTATTTAGCTCGTGCTGCGCCCACTCCAGCAGCAAAACGCGTCCCCTCGGTGGCGTAGTGGGGAAAAGGTCGGTGGATCTGCTAGTCAGTCCTCCCTTCCAAGTCCGATGGACTCGCGGA
The DNA here is from genome assembly GCA_030220185.1 of Diploptera punctata. Classification (NCBI taxonomy): domain Eukaryota; kingdom Metazoa; phylum Arthropoda; class Insecta; order Blattodea; family Blaberidae; genus Diploptera; species Diploptera punctata. Next base: position 24,987 of record JASPKZ010000226.1, read on the forward strand.
CCATGAGTGGGGTCAGCAGGAGAATTTTTATTGGTTATAGGAGCCTGCTGCCAAGCCTGAACGACCCCGGCCCACAGCGGGGGCCTGTGCCACCGTTGGTGGGGTGGTGGGAGACTAGGGGTTCGTGGCCCTATCTCCTGGTTCATTGAACCTGAGACCACCTGTGGGGGCACCATGGGAGATGAGCACCCTGGATGCCTACATTGCTCAGTGGGCTGCCTCACAGCAGCTACACGACTAGGCCTAGTCTTGCGAACGGGCTGGATGGGACAATACCGGGCGTAATGCTGGGAATTACCACCAGGTCGATAAGCTCGGGAAAGGAGGAAGCGCGGTCTCCAGGGTCTAGGACTTAGCGCTGAATCTGGAACCGAGTGACCCAAGGACAATCTGTGAGGTCGTCAGGAGTTGAGCGACCTGACGTACTAAAAGCTCAGGCTGGACCCACTTCAGCAACCAAACACGTCCCCAGCTGGTGCACTGGGGGAAAGATCGGTGGATCTGCTAGACAGTCCTCCCGGTTAAGTCCAAGGGACTCGTGAACCATTAGTGGGGTCGGCAAGAGTTTGAGCGCCTTGTCGTACTAATTGCTCATCTGTTGGAGCTTGCGAGCTCCGTGCTGGCCCACAACAGCTGCAGAAGGCGTCCCTGGGGGCACAACCAGGGCTCGGCTCGGACCAGTCCAGCGGGGAGCTACTGTACTGGTTCCTGGCTTGGCCTACGGGCCCGTCGACAAACTGTGGGGTCGCCAGGAGATGAGCACCTGGACGTACTAAAAGTCTCACACTGTTGGGCTTGTAGCCCTAGCCGGTCTCACAACGGCTGCAGGACACGTCCCTGGAGGCAGAACAGGGGAATGGTCGGTGGATCTGCGACAGCAGTCCTCCCGGCTAGGCTCATGGAGCCCGTGGACCAACTGTGGGGTCATCAGGATTGAGTGACCTGATGTACTATGTAGCTCATCAATTGCCCAGAAGTGCAAAACTCCAACACTCTCTCCCTGGAGTGTTAGTTTTATAGACCGAGACCTTGAACGTGGACGCGAGATTTAGATTAGGGAGGACTAGAACTAGGACTTGGGAGTATGGTCATGACGACCGAGGTATCCCAAGGGGTGGTGGCAGGGCCTAGATGTCCTAGATGCTCCAATTATGCCAGGTAGATAAATGCACAACTTGTGCGCATTTTCGTTTATATATATAAATGCAACCTCCAGCAAATTGGCGGTATATACACAGGGATTATTATTATATTGTAATCCCTGATATATACATGTGAAATCAGTATGACCAACATTGACACAAAATTCCCAGAACTTGTCTAAAAATGTATAATTTATTTTACGTATCAAATCACTTTTAAAAAGCAAGGAACCTAAAAGCTAACCAAACCTAAATCAATTACTGTAACACAAATCAATTACTCTAACGTAGGTGAAATCCAGGGAATGTGGAATCACATTTAAAAAGCAAGTTCGGGTTGTTGATGGTGGCAACGCTGGAACAACATAGGAAGTGGAGGGAAAATAACAAAGAGAAGGAAGTAAGCAATGTAGCACGACCGTATTTTACGCAAATAAATAAAAATGAAAAAAAAACTCGTTGCAACATTGGAAGATGTTTAAAAAGTGTTGCAAAATGTTTTGAAAGTGTTTAAGAGTGGTTAGTGCATCAGTGGAATAAGATATAAAATTGAAAAATTTTTCGGACCTAAAGGAAAGCACAGCCGAGTAATTGATTTGTGTTACGGTAATTTATTTAGGTTTGGTTAGCTTTTAGCTTCCTTGCTTTTTAAATGTGATTTGATACGTAAAATATTCATTTCTGTTATTCTATGAAAAATTCAAAATGTCGGACGGTTACCATGTAAAATTATATTTCCACTAGTTCATTTCGTGTTAATTGTACATATTTAGGCGGCGGTTACATCTCTTAGGAATATTGATTCATTAACACGGTGGGGTTGTACAAGACAAGCTTTTTCCTTACGCGAGTTATGCCAATTTTGATGTAATTTAAAGTTTTGTAAAGTGTTAATATTCCTTAATACAATGTCAATTTTTATATATTTAGTAGTGTTGGTTCACCTGTTAGAATATTTTTTAAGACAAGTGGTAGAACTGTAAACAGATTATTCAATATTGCCGCCCAAAGTTTCTCTATGATTGCCGCCATCTGGAGTATAAAGATCTGGAGACATTCGTTTAAATTAAAAAAGCAGTATGTGATCTGTAGAAATAATTGAGAAGATAAAAATTTTATCTGGTTGAAATCAGGTAACGGCCGGGCGGGAGATGACAAGCTTTTTATTTTTGTTCCAATGAATTTTATACATGTTTTTGACCATTGTTACAGGCGCCAATCCGCAAAGTGACGCTCCAAGATATCTTTTGGACTTCAATTAAGTGATTAGTAGAATCAACAATAAATGGATTCAGGTATGTTCCTAGCAAGTTAATAAAATTTAATAAATTAATAATTATTTTAATAAATTAACCGTAACAGTGTTTGATTGAGTAAAAGAAGCGCTTCGAATGTGTTAAATTACGTTATATATACGAGCACCAAAATCATGACCTCCCACATCACATTTTTAATAATAACATAATTTGAAGGATTAAAATATTTTCAATTTGTGTCCAACTCAGGGTCGAGGTTTGGAATGAGATGAAACCCCTTACATTAAGAGGCCTGTGAAAGACGAGGGTGCCGGCCTGACGCACCCCACACAGGGGCAGATGAACAAAATATACAAGGTGAGTATAGAAAAAATTGTGGAATGAAATTTTGTGGCAGAAACCCAGAGAAAAATGGGCTCAACTGCACTTCTACTAGCGCTTGATTTTTCAGTTTATATTGTTGTAGACTATAGCTCTTCTGTATTTACTAACATTATTTAATATTTTTAAACTTTTTCAAACAATTTTTATAACATTATTAGACAATTCTGAAGTATTTATTTAAATATGCAAATCACAATATTATGACACTGTTAGAGAATATTGTGATGCTAATTGTTATTTTCTCCACAGAGTATATTACTTAGTCTATGATTTTCTATCGCTGGTTGGATCAGCGTTAGGGAGTGATAAGTAAGTGTACACCCATTTTTAATAAACATTTGATAATTTTAATGTTATTAATACATTTTTAAATATAGATTTGGGGATTTATTGCAAATATTGGTAATTTAAATTCATAGCGACAGATAGTAATCAAGGATGATAATCGATAAGTGGTTTGATTGTGGGTTATCGCTGGCTCTTTTACTCTGGTTCATGCGCACTGTTGTGCTATAGGACTTTGAAAATATTTCACGCTAGTTTAAGTGCAGTTTTTCCGAAAAATGAAATTATATTACATTTAATAATGTATAAAAAAATTAGCAAAATGTTATATAAGAAATATGAAAATTAATAAAATATATTGGCTGAAGTTTCCATTAAATGCATTGAGAAATGGGATGTGGTAGGTTTTATGTCTCTCACAATTCTACACCTACACTCTTATGCCACTGATGCATTAAACACTTGTAAACACTTTTGTACTGTTTTAAACATTTTCCAATGATCTTCAAGCTTTCTTTACAATATTTTATATTTTATATATTTACGTAAAACATGATCGTGAATATATTACTTGCTTGCTACTTTCCCATGTTGTTCCAACGTTGCCACCATTTGAAAATAATTTGAAGCCATATTTAGTGTTAGTGTATGTAAAATTAGTTTATAGTTCATTAAATAGTATGCATGTAAATTGCTTTGTTACGTTAGGAAATGGGAAGTTTGTTTACGTCCATTTTATTAAGCATTTGGAAATAAATAATATGCATGTAAATTGTTTTCTTTAGTTAGAAAATGGCAAGTTAGTTAACGTCCATTTTTTTTTTTTTTTGCATTTGGAAATTCATTCCCAAAGTTGGTAACGCTGACTACAGAGCCATCTACCGGAGGCTATATTAACCATTATGGCAATTCTCGCAACTCGCGCACTGCGATTCTGTGGAACTTAGAAAAATTCGTCTGAGACATATAACCGACTTTTTCCAAGTCCCAGGCAGACACCACGTGCTTGCGCCAACAGGGTTTTATTTTTAAATTATTTCCCACCATTTACAATAAATTTTACATTTCTTCTAATGATTATTTCAATGTATTTTTCTCTTTAACTACATACACCTTTAGACAAAAAAATGAGTCATCTCTTGAACGCATATTTCTAGTAAGTCCTACTCGACACAGCGCTGGGTTTACACTAGCAAACTAGTCATAATTGTGCAGGCCCTGAGCTACTGCGTTATGTGACATGAACTGAGTGAAGATACTCCTACGTGCCCTGTTAGGTCAGCGGTAAAGCATCCAGTCACTGTTTGAAGGTCGCAGGTTCGCATCCTCAATTATGTAGATTTTTTGTGATATTTGTATTAAAATGTTTCATGAATTAATTACATTTTATTTTGACAATTGAACTAAATCATTGTTAATGTTGTTTTTGTAACAATTATTTTACCACATTCAGGGTTTGTTCTGGGTGATGTCAATGCATTGATTTTAATAGACTGATGCGCACACATTCTGCGCAAAAGCAACAGCCTCTAACAAGTTTGTTTATAATTAATCATATCGAGTTTTACCATGGCTCAGCACACACACAAGGACATAGGCACAAGGCAATCGCTCCTTGCACTGGTAAACGTTGCAGGTTTTTCTGCTCGTGAGGCTGGGAAGGCGTTTGAGAGTCCCTGCATCTACAGCTCAGAGGTGGGTGAGATTATCCAGAGAAGGGATTGAAAACCGTCGTGTTGGTTCAGGAAGAAGATGTGAATCCACTCCCCAAGAGAATGAAGCTTTAATTGCATAAGCCCATAGGAACCCCTTCCAAACTGCTTCTCAAATTAAAGTAAATTCTCAATTCCCTGGATCAGCTCGGACAGCTCTGCGGCATTTAAATGATGCAGGACTTTTTGCACGGACAGCAGCAAAGAAGGAACACCTGACAGACAATCACAGATTGTTTCGGCTTGCTTTTGCTGAGGAAAATGCCAACCATAATTGGAATAATATAATATTCTCAGACAAGGTGACAATTTTCTTCTACTCATGACGGCAAAGTGATTGTCTATCGTCCAAAGGGGTCTCGATACGATACAGAATACATGGTTAGACAATTTCGTCATGGTCGTGTATCTGTGTCATGTTGGAGCTGGATATCACGGGACGGTCTGGGTGTATTGTGGAAGCTGGACAACACACTGAACAATGTGCTGTATGAGGCTATACTAGTGAACATCTTGATTCCATCTGTGAGGATGACATATCCTAATGGAATTATTGATTTCGTACAGGATAATCATCCTGTCCACGCTTGTCGAGCGGTTTCAAACTGGTTCTCAGAGAGGCAGGACATCAGAGTGATAGACTGGCCTCCCTGTTCTCCAGATTTGAATCCAATCGAAAATGTGTGAAATAAGATCAAAATTGAGATGAACTCTAATTGTCCTGCAGATGCACAAAAGACGAAAGATGGTTTATGGGCACAAATTCAGGACGTCTGGGATGCTCTAGCCGAAAGTCCACGTGACTGTAGAAATTTGATTGCATCAATGCCAAGCAGATTGAGGTCGATAATAGATGCTGAGGGTTCATACACCCGATATTAATTTGGTTAAAGTTTTCATTTTAGAAGATATTATTTTCTTTATATTTAATTAATGTTGGGAAGTAAACATTATGAGGTATAATCATTAAAAATCATCGGAGAACATATTGTTTAAATAACTCACCTCATAGGATTCATGCTTCCATGATATCGCGATTTCAAACATAATCATGTTCATCGTCAGCCATAACTCCGACTGTTGAAATTCTTCGGCCGTCAACTATTCTATTGTCGCCATCTTCAGTGCTGCTATCTATGGTTGAATTTATAAATTTATAATTATAAATTTATAATTTATAAATTTATAATTATAAATTCAACCATAGATAGCAGCACTGAAGATGGCGACAATAGAATAGTTGACGGCCGAAGAATTTCAACAGTCGGAGTTATGGCTGACGATGAACATGATTATGTTTGAAATCGCGATATCATGGAAGCATGAATCCTATGAGGTGAGTTATTTAAACAATATGTTCTCCGATGATTTTTAATTATTTTCTTTCTTCATTTAATTATTAGAAGGTTTTCATTTATGTATTTTCTGTGTGCATTAAAGCCATAAGACTCAAATATAAAATTAAATATGAAACTATATTACAGGCGAAATGCTATCCTAACATTCAGAAAAAAAAAGTAGAACGGGAATTGAACCTGTGAAGTTACGAATGCAGATGTTGTGTGTTAAACCTCTCGACCACGGAAACACACAAAGGCAAGCTCTCTCTTTTATGTTACTTGAGTGTGCACTGCATTAACTAGCAAACAACACAGTACAATTACTGAAAACATGTTAATGTGAATAAGGCTTCTGTGAGTGCTTACGAAGTTCCCCGATCGGTTGATAGAATCAAGAGATGGCTAATTTTTTTTGTCTTAAGGGTGTACATAACATGATTAAAATATAAAATTATGGAATATTCACCTGAAAGGTCCTTCTCCTCAACTTAATTAGGTTGAGGAGACAGACCTTGCAGGTGAATATTCCATAATTTTATACATTAATTTTGAATAATACCTCAACGGAAAATATCATGAATCTTAAAAAAGTTGACTATACATAACATTAAGAGGTGGCAGCCATATTGATTTTAACACATATTCCAGTGCAGCCAACATAGAGTATGTACTTCAGAATTTCAGAACTTCCTATTTATTTTTGGGCATGCATTCTTTCACAGTTTAGAATGCTTAAATTGCATTAGGTTAGCTTTTAAGTTCGTTAAATATTGTGTATATGTTGGCTGCATCATGCGATTCCATAGTATAAACCACTTTACATTTGTTGGCGCATGCACATGTTGTATGCCTGGGACTTAGAAAAATTTCTCACTGCATTTATTGGAAACTTTATCCAAAATATTAAGTAATTAAAGTAATAAAGTGGTCTGAGGTTTTGTATTTGTCTGCCACAATTTTCCATATGACATTCTTATGCCACTGTTGCACTAAACAATTTCCAACCATTTATAATAACGTTTTGTACTATTTTAAAACCGTTTTATAAACATTTTTTAATGATTTTTAAATATTTGTAAATTATGCAAATATTTTGAATCGAGTTCTACAGATGCACAAATGCTTAATGTAACATCTGCTAGATGGCTCTCAAATCAGTGTTACCAACATTCTCAAATATTTCCAAACCATATTTCAAGAAGGGGCACGCCGTAGCGTAGTGGTTAAGGCACTGAGCTACAAGCTGGAGGGTCGAGGGTTCAAGTCCCGTTGGGGTCAGGATTTTTAAACTGACCCAAACCCTCTGGCGGCCCTATGGCCCTGGGGTCGACTCAGCGTCTAACGGAAATGAGTACCAGACGCTTGTTCTGGTGGTAAAGGCGGCCGTCACGCAGGGCTGACAACCCGGCTGACATAAAGTGCCGATTGTCTAGAAAAAGTGGGAGCCTTAACCTCCTACTACCCCAAGGGCCTCTGGGTCTGTTGTGGGATCACTTTACTTTAGTCCCGCGCCGTAGCCGAGCAGTTAAGGTAGGAAGCCTTGGCGCAGAGGTACGGGACTTGCGCTGGTTCGAGTCTCCATGGGGGAAGAAATTTTCTCATGGTATTTCGGCCAGTATGGGACCGGTGCCCACCCAGCATCGTGATGCATTTGGGTAGCTACAATAAGTAGCGGCTCCAGGTTGAGGAAACCAGCTATAACGGCTGGGGGACTCGACATGCTGACCACATGTCACCCCTACACTAGCTGATTATCATCTACCTCTGTGATTGACACATGTGGATGTGAGGCCAGCAGCCGGCTGGTAGGCTAAGGGCCTTGTAGGCCTGTCGCGCCAGGAGTTTTTTTATATTTCAAGAAACTAACTTTATTTTGAATGCAGGCTTTCACGGCCGGTAATCATAATGTTGAGTGATTCCGGGTTATGTGGCTGTGATCCATAGTTGTTGATACCAGACGTTTCGCCCTCAACTGCGGAGGGCATCTTCAGTGGCGAGTGCTTCTAGGCGTGTTTCCTGGTCGGAGGCTCACTCTAAGTAGATCTTCCGACCAGGAAACACGCCTAGAAGCACTTGTAACTGAAGATGCCCTCCGCAGTTGAGGGCAAAACGTCTGGTATCAACACCAACTATGGACCACGGCCACATAACCCGGAATCACTCAACATTATAACTTCAAATGTTTTTATTATTCATTTAACATTTCTCAATGAAAGATAAATTATAACTTCATTTTGTTAGATTCTGATGGGACACGTTAGTGTACATAAGATTAGTTTATAGTTTATTAAATAATATGCATGTAATTTATTTTGCTAGGTTAGGAAATGGGAAGTTGGTTTACGTCCATTTTTTTAGCATTTGGGGATTTATTCCAAAAGTTGGTAATGCCAACTTCAGAGCTATCTAATAGAAGCTACATTAACCATTACAGCAACTTGCGCATGCGCACTGCGATTCTGTAGAAATTAGAAAAAATTCATGGCAGACAAATAGTGAAATTTTTACATAAAATGTAAAGCAAAGATATAATAAGGGAGACCGGGGCTAGTTAGCATAGTTTATATTCTTTTTATATAATACTTACAGCAAATGTTGCCGATGCTGTGGATTATGGAATTCCTTGGCTATAAATTAAATATTAATATTTCACATCAAACTATATATGAAATAAATGGTAAAGATAGGAGCAAAGGCTTCATAGCATTACAATGTATATAGAGAAAGATTTGTGTTTAGATCGGTACTTGCTCAGGTAGCTCAGATGGTAGAGCACTTGGTCTAGAGAACCAAGGGTCCCGGGTTCAAGTCTCGGTCTGAGCGCATAATTTTTCTCTTCAAATATGATTTATCCATCATTGAGATGTATGATATTAATAATAAAAACATTGAAAAAAGTCATACTGGCATTTATAATGCAAAGTATAATTCCCAAATATGTCTTCTTAAAAAGAAGCCACCATTTGCAAAGATAGAAGCAAAGGCTTCATAGCATTTGGTGGGCGGGAATTACAATGTATGTAGAGAATGATTTGCGTTTAGATCGGTACTTGCTCAGGTAGCTCAGATGGTAGAGCACTTGGTCTAGAGAACCTAAGGTCCCGGTCTGAGCATATAATTTTTCTCTTCAAATTTGATTTATCCATCATTGAGATGTATGAAATTAATAATAAAAATATCTTTTACCAGGTTTGGTTTAATGCTTCTGCTACCTAAGCATCTCTGTTCAAACACAGAATTTTCTCTCTCTTATAGTATCCTGTTTGCCAATAGCGTGACTTTGTTCATTTCCAATAAATTTGTTTGATTCTTTTTAGGAGGGCTGCCTGGCTAAACATTTCCATCCCGCATTATGTCTCTAAGCATGCCGCCACACTTTGCTATCATGCCAGCCTCTTGATGCATACATAAATGGCTGAATCCTACCCTCCCTGTGCCTATGCAACTCCCTGCTACTTTCTAAGCCTGACTGTTGTCCATGCCAGCACGAAGGCTATGTGTGCCACTTAACCATGCATACCCGATCATCCACCTCAGTTTTCCTTCTTTGCTTCTACCTGTTCACCAGCTCACCCACCATTGTCTCCTTTTTTAATGTGTCTATCTTCAAACCTAGAGTGTACATTTTTTTAGGTTCCCATTAATGCCAGCTTACCCATCACGGGCGTCAGTCATCTTTCTCTCTTTCCTTGTCTGTGCACTTGACGTGAGTGACTGGAACCTGGTAGTCTAAGCTGGTCCTATCTGAGCCATTGGGCTAGAAGATTAATGGTCTATGTGGGTGCTTCCAAGACCTACCAGTCCACAAGCTATATGGGCCAGGTTATCATTCATGCCATTTCATCCACCATTGTCTTCTTTTCTAATGTGCCTATCTTTATTCTTAGAGTGTGCATTTGTTAAATTCTTTAGGTTCCCATTCATGTCGTACCCATTACCGTTTTTGGCTTTGTCTATTTCCTTGCTTCCTTGTCTGTGCATATGTTGAGAGTGACTGTAGCCTAGTAGTCTAATCCGGTGCAATCAGAGCCATGGGCAAGAAGATAAAGCGGACTGTGTGGGTCCTTCCAGGATCTGCATGTCCATAAACTATATGGGCCAGCTTATCTTTCATGCGATTTCTTCCACCATTGACTTCTTTTACTTTTTAATGTGCTTATCTTAATTAGTTGAGTGTGCATTTGTTACATTTTTTATGATCCCATTCACGCCTTTGTACGCATTACCATCTGTTGTCTTTGTCTATTTCCTTCCTTCCTTGTCTGTGATAGTGCTGCGGGTGACGGTAGTCTGGTAGTCTAAGCCGGTCCTATATAAGATATTGAGCTAGAAGATAAAACGGACTGTGTGGTTGCTTCCAGGATCTTCAATTCCATAAGCTATATGGGCCATGCTATCATCCATACTATTTCATCCACCGCTGTCTTCTTTTTAATGTGCCTATCTTCATTCATAGGGTGTGCATTCATTAAATTTTTTAGGTTCCCATACATGCCTTCTTACACATCACTGTCTGTCATCTTTGTCTATTTTCTTCCTTTCTTGTCTGTGCACGTGCTGCGAGTGACTGCAGCCTGGTAGTCTAAGCCGGTCCTATCTGAGCCATTGGGCTAGAAGATAAAACGGACTGTGTGGGTGCTTCCAGGATCTGCAAGTCCATGCTATATGGGCCAGGCTATCATTCATGCCATTTCGTTCACTTTTGTCCTTTTTTATTAATGTGCCTATCTTGATTCATAGGGTGTGCATTCGTTAAATTTTTTAGGCTCCCATTCATGCCTTCTTACCCATCACCGTCTGTCATCTTTGTCTATATTCTTCCTTTCTTGTCTGTGCACGTGCTGCAGTTGACTGCAGCCTGGTAGTCTAAGCCGGTCCTATCTGAGCCATTGGGCTAGAAGATAAAACGGACTGTGTGGGTGCTTCCAGGATCTGCAAGTTCATAAGCTATATGGGCCAGGCTATCATTCATGCCATTTTGTCCACCGTTGTCTTCTTTTTTAATGTGCCTATCTTCATTCATAGGGTGTGCATTCGTTAAACTTTTTAGGTTCCCATTCATGCCTTCTTACCCATCACCATCTGTCATCATTGTCTATTTCCTTCCTTTCTTGTCTATGCACATGCTGCGAGTGACTGTAGCCTGGTAGTCTAAGGCGGTCCTATCTGAGCCATTGGGCTGGATGATAAAACGGACTGTGTGGGTGCTTCCAGGATATGCAAGTCCATAAGCTATATGGGCCAGGCTATCATTCATGCAGTTTCATCCACCTTTGTCTTCTTTCTTATTGTGCCTATCTTAATTAGTTGAGTGTGCAATTTGTTAAATTGATTAGGTTCCCATTCATGTCGTCGTACCCATTTCCGTTTTATGTCTTTGTCTATTTCCTTGCTTCCTTGTCTGTGCATATGTTGAGAGTGACTGTAGCCTAGTAGTCTAGTCCAGTGCAATCAGAGCCATTGGGCAAGAAGGTAAAGCGGACTGTGTGGGTTCTTCCAGGAGCTGCATGTCCATAAACTATATGGGCCAGCTTATCTTTCATGCGATTTCTTCCACCATTGACTTCTTTTTTAATGTGCTTATCTTAATTAGAAGAGTGTGCATTTGTTACATTTTTTAGGATCCCATTCACGCCTTTGTACGCATTACCATCTGTTGTCTTTGTCTATTTCCTTCCTTCCTTGTCTGTGATAGTGCTGCGGGTGACTGTAGTCTGGTAGTCTAAGCCGGTCCTATATAAGATATTGAGCTAGAAGATAAAACGGACTGTGTGGTTGCTTCCAGGATCTTCAATTCCATAAGCTATATGGGCCATGCTATCATCCATACTATTTCATCCACCGCTGTCTTCTTTTTAATGTGCCTATCTTCATTCATAGGGTGTGCATTCATTAAATTTTTTAGGTTCCCATACATGCCTTCTTACACATCACTGTCTGTCATCTTTGTCTATTTTCTTCCTTTCTTGTCTGTGCACGTGCTGCGAGTGACTGCAGCCTGGTAGTCTAAGCCGGTCCTATCTGAGCCATTGGGCTAGAAGATAAAACGGACTGTGTGGGTGCTTCCAGGATCTGCAAGTCCATGCTATATGGGCCAGGCTATCATTCATGCCATTTCGTCCACTTTTGTCCTTTTTTTTTAATGTGCCTATCTTCATTCATAGGGTGTGCATTCGTTAAATTTTTTAGGCTCCCATTCATGCCTTCTTACCCATCACCGTCTGTCATCTTTGTCTATATTCTTCCTTTCTTGTCTGTGCACGTGCTGCAGTTGACTGCAGCCTGGTAGTCTAAGCCGGTCCTATCTGAGCCATTGGGCTAGAAGATAAAACGGACTGTGTGGGTGCTTCCAGGATCTGCAAGTTCATAGCTATATGGGCCAGGCTCTCATTCATGCCATTTTCGTCCACCGTTGTCCTTTTTTTTTAATGTGCCTATCTTAATTCATAGGGTGTGCATTCGTTAAATTTGTTAGGCTCCCATTCATGCCTTCTTACCCATCACCATTCTGTCATCTTTGTCTATTTTCCTTCCTTTCTTGTCTGTGCACGTGCTGCAAGTGACTGTAGCCCTGGTAGTCTAAGGCGGTCCTATCTGAGCCATTGGGCTAGAAGATAAAACGGACTGTGTGGGTGCTTCCAGGATCTGCAATTCCATAAGCTATATGGGCCAGGCTATCATTCATGCAAGTTTCATCCACCGTTGTCTTCTTTTTTATATGTGCCTATCTTCATTCATAGGGTGTGTGCATCAATTAAATTTTTTAGTTTCCATACATGCCTTCTTACCCATCACTGTCTGTCATCTTTGCTCTTTTTCTTTTCTTCTTTTCTGTCTGTGCAAGTGCTGCGAGTTGACTCGCAGCCTGGTAGTCTAAGCCGGTCCTATCTGAGCCATTGGGCTAGAAGACAAAACGGACTAGTGTGGGTGCTTCCCGGAATCTGCAAGTCCATAAGCTATATGGGCCAGGCTATCATTCATTGCCATTGCGTCCACTTTTGTCCTTTTTTATTAATGGTGCCTATCTTGATTCATAGGGTATGGCATTCGTTAAACTTTTATAGCTCCCATTCATGCCTTCTTACCCATCACCATCTGTCATCATTGTCTATTTCCTTCCTTTCGTGTCTATGCACATGCTGCGAGTTGACTGCAGCCTGGTAGTCTAAGCCGGTCCTATCTGAGCCATTGGGCTAGAAGATAAAACGGACTGTGTGGGTGCTTCCAGGATCTGCAAGTCCATAAGCTATATGGGCCAGGCTATCATTCATGCCAGTTTCATCCACCGTTGTCTTCTTTTGTTAATGTGCCTATATTCTTCAGTTGAGTGTGCAATTCGTTAAACTTGATTAGGTTCCCATTCATGCCGTTCGTACCCATCACCATCTGTCATATCATTGTCTATTTCCTTCCTTTCTTGTCTATGCACATGCTGAGAGTGGACTGTAGCCTGGTAGTCAAGTCCGGTCCTATCAGAGCCATTGGGCAGGATGATAAAACGGACTGTGTGGGTGCTTCCAGGATATGCAAGTCCATAAACTATATGGGCCAGGCTATCATTCCATGCATTTTCATTCCACCTTTGTCTTCTTTCTTAATGTGCCTATCTTAATTATTAGAGTGTGCATTTGTTTACATTTTTTAGGATCCGCATTCACAGCCTTCGTACTCATTCTCATCGTTTTGTTCTTTGTCTAGTTCCTTCCTTCCTTGTCTGTTCATAGTGCTGCGAGTGACTCTAGCCGGGTAGTCTAAGCCGGTGTCCTATCAGAGCCATTGGGCTAGAAGATAAAACGGACTGTGTGGGTGTCTTCCAGGATCTGCATGTCCATAAACTATATGGGCCATGCTTATCATTCATGCCATTTCTTCCACCGTTGTCTTCTTTTTTAATGTGCTTATCTTCATTACATAGAGTGTGCATTCATTAAATTTTTTTAGGTTCCCATACATGCCTTCTTACACATGTCACTGTCTGTCATCGTTGTCTATTTTCTTCCTTTCTTGTCTGTGCACGTGCTGCGAGTGACTGCATCCTGGTAGTCTAAGCCGGTCCCATCTAAGCCATTGAGCTAGAAGATAAAACGGACTGTGTGGTTGCTTCCAGGATCTGCAAGTTCATAAGCTATATGGGCCATGCTAATCATCCATGCCATTTATTCCACCATTGTCCTTCTTTTTTTATGTGCCTATCTTCATTCATAGGGTGTGCATTCGTTAAATTTTTTAGGTTCCCATACATGCCTGCCTTACCCATCACTCGTCTGTCATCTTTGTCTATTTTCCTTCCTTTCTTGTCTGGTGCACGTGCTGCGAGTGTGACTGCAGCCTGGTAGTCCTAAGCCGGTCCTATCTGAGCCATTGGGCTAGAAGATAAAACGGACTGTGTGGGTGCTTCCAGGATCTGCAAGTCCATAAGCTATATGGGCCAGGCTATCATTCATGCCATTTCGTCCACCTTTTGTCTTTTTTTTAATGTGCCTATCTTCATTCATAGGGTGTGCATTCGTTAAATTTTTTAGGCTCCCATTCATGCCTTCTTACCCATCACCGTCTGTCATCTTTGTCTATATTCTTCCTTTCTTGTCTGTGCACGTGCTGCAGTTGACTGCAGCCTGGTAGTCTAAGCCGGTCCTATCTGAGCCATTGGGCTAGAAGATAAAACGGACTGTGTGGGTGCTTCCAGGATCTGCAAGTTCATAAGCTATATGGGCCAGGCTCTCATTCATGCCATTTTGTCCACCGTTGTCTTCTTTTTTAATGTGCCTATCTTCATTCATAGGGTGTGCATTCGTTAAACTTTTTAGGTTCCCATTCATGCCTTCTTACCCATCACCATCTGTCATCATTGTCTATTTCCTTCCTTTCTTGTCTATGCACATGCTGCAGTGACTGTAGCCTGGTAGTCTAAGGCGGTCCTATCTGAGCCATTGGGCTGGAAGATAAACGGACTGTGTGGGTGCTTCCAGGATATGCAAGTCCATAAGCTATATGGGCCAGGCTATCATTCATGCAGTTTTCATCCACCTTTGTCTTCTTTCTTATTGTGCCTATCTTAATTAGTTGAGTGTGCAATTTGTTAAATTGATTTAGGTTCCCATTCATGTCGTCGTACCCATTTCCGTTTGTATGTCTTTGTCTATTTCCTTGCTTCTCTTGTCTGTGCATATGTTGAGAGTGACTGTAGCCTAGTAGTCTAGTCCAGTGCATATCAGAGCCATTGGGCAAGAAGGTAAAACGGACTGTGTGGGTTCTTCCAGGAGCTGCAAGTCCATAAACTATATGGGCCAGCTTATCATTCATGCGATTTCTTCCACCATTGACTTCTTTTTTAATGTGCCTATCTTAATTCAAGAGTGTGCATTTGTTACATTTTTTAGGATCCCATTCATGCCTTTGTTACCCATTACCATCTGTTATCTTTGTCTATTTCCTTCCTTCCTTGTCTGTGCACGTGCTGCGAGTGACTGCAGCCTGGTAGTCTAAGCCGGTCCTATCTGAGCCATTGGGCTAGAAGATAAAACGGACTGTGTGGTTGCTTCCAGGATCTTCAATTCCATAAGCTATATGGGCCATGCTATCATTCATACCATTTCATCCACCGCTTGTCTTCTTTTTTAATGTGCCTATCTTCATTCATAGGGTGTGCATTCATTTAAATTTTTTTAGGTTCCCATTCATGCCTTCTACCCATCACTGTCATTTAGTCTTTGTCTATTTTCTTCCTTTCTTGTCTGTGCACGTGCTGCGAGTGACTGCAGCCTGGTAGTCTAAGCCGGTCCTATCTGAGCCATTGGGCTAGAAGATAAAACGGACTGTGTGGGTGCTTCCAGGATCTGCAAGTCCATAAGCTATATGGGCCAGGCTATCATTCATGCCATTTCGTTCACCTTTGTCCTTCTTTTTTAATGTGCCTATCTTAATTCATAGGGTGTGCATTCGTTAAATTTTTTAGGATCCCATTCATGCCTTCTTACCCATCACCGTCTGTCATCTTTGTCTATATTCTTCCTTTCTTGTCTGTGCACGTGCTGCGAGTTGACTGCAGCCTGGTAGTCTAAGCCGGTCCTATCTGAGCCATTGGGCTAGAAGATAAAACGGACTGTGTGGGTGCTTCCAGGATCTGCAAGTTCCATAAGCTATATGGGCCAGGCTCATCATTCATGCCATTTCTTCCACCGTTGTCTTCTTTTTTAATGTGCCTATCTTCATTCATAGGGTGTGCATTCGTTAAACTTTTTTAGGTTCCCATTCATGCCTTCTTACCCATCACCATCTGTCATCTTTGTCTATTTTCTTCCTTTCTTGTCTGTGCACGTGCTGCGAGTGACTGTAGCCTGGTAGTCTAAGGCGGTCCTATCTGAGCCATTGGGCTGGATGATAAAACGGACTGTGTGGGTGCTTCCAGGATATGCAAGTCCATAAGCTATATGGGCCAGGCTATCATTCATGCAGTTTCATCCACCTTTGTCTTCTTTCTTAATGTGCCTATCTTCATTAGTTTGAGTGTGCAATTCGTTAAATTGATTAGGTTCCCATTCATGTCTTCGTACCCATTTCCGTTTATGTCTTTGTCTATTTCCTTGCTTTCCTTGTCTGTGCATATGTTGAGAGTGACTGTAGCCTAGTAGTCTAGTCCAGTGCAATCAGAGCCATTGGGCAAGAAGATAAAGCGGACTGTGTGGGTTCTTCCAGGATCTGCATGTCCATAAACTATATGGGCCAGCTTATCTTTCATGCGATTTCTTCCACCATTGACTTCTTTTTTAATGTGCTTATCTTAATTAGAAGAGTGTGCATTTGTTACATTTTTTATGATCCCATTCACGCCTTTGTACCCATTACCATCTGTTGTCTTTGTCTATTTCCTTCCTTCCTTGTCTGTGATAGTGCTGCGGGTGACGGTAGTCTGGTAGTCTAAGCCGGTCCTATACTAAGATATTGGGCTAGAAGATAAAACGGACTGTGTGGTTGCTTCCAGGATCTTCAATTCCATAAGCTATATGGGCCATGCTATCATTCATACTATTTCATCCACCGCTGTCTTCTTTTTAATGTGCCTATCTTCATTCATAGGGTGTGCATTCATTAAATTTTTTAGGTTCCCATACATGCCTTCTTACACATCACTGTCTGTCATCTTTGTCTATTTTCTTCCTTTCTTGTCTGTGCACGTGCTGCGAGTGACTGCAGCCTGGTAGTCTAAGCCGGTCCTATCTGAGCCATTGGGCTAGAAGATAAAACGGACTGTGTGGGTGCTTCCAGGATCTGCAAGTCCATGCTATATGGGCCAGGCTATCATTCATGCCATTTTTTCCACTTTTGTCTTTTTTTTTTAATGTGCCTATCTTCATTCATAGGGTGTGCATTCGTTAAATTTTTTAGGCTCCCATTCATGCCTTCTTACCCATCACCGTCTGTCATCTTTGTCTATATTCTTCCTTTCTTGTCTGTGCACGTGCTGCAGTTGACTGCAGCCTGGTAGTCTAAGCCGGTCCTATCTGAGCCATTGGGCTAGAAGATAAAACGGACTGTGTGGGTGCTTCCAGGATCTGCAAGTTCATAAGCTATATGGGCCAGGCTATCATTCATGCCATTTTCTTCCACCGTTGTCTTCTTTTTTAATGTGCCTATCTTCATTCATAGGGTGTGCATTCGTTAAATTTTTTAGGCTCCCATTCATGCCTTCTTACCCATCACCGTCTGTCATCTTTGTCTATATTCTTCCTTTCTTGTCTGTGCACGTGCTGCAGTTGACTGCAGCCTGGTAGTCTAAGCCGGTCCTATCTGAGTCATTGGGCTAGAAGATAAAACGGACTGTGTGGGTGCTTCCAGGATATGCAAGTTCATAAGCTATATGGGCCAGGCTATCATTCATGCCATTTCTTCCACCGTTGTCTTCTTTTTTAATGTGCCTATCTTCATTCATAGGGTGTGCATTCGTTAAATTTTTAGGTCTCCCATTCATGCCTTCTTACCCATCACCATCTGTCATCATTGTCTATTTCCTTCCTTTCTTGTCTATGCACATGCTGCGAGTGACTGTAGCCTGGTAGTCTAAGGCGGTCCTATCTGAGCCATTGGGCTGGGTGATAAAACGGACTGTGTGGGTGCTTCCAGGATATGCAAGTCCATAAGCTATATGGGCCAGGCTATCATTCATGCAGTTTCATCCACCTTTGTCTTCTTTCTTAATGTGCCTATCTTAATTAGTTGAGTGTGCAATTTGTTAAATTGATTAGGTTCCCATTCATGTCATCGTACCCATTTCCGTTTTATGTCTTTGTCTATTTCCTTGCTTCCTTGTCTGTGCATATGTTGAGAGTGACTGTAGCCTAGTAGTCTAGTCCGGTGCAATCAGAGCCATTGGGCAAGAAGGTAAAGCGGACTGTGTGGGTTCTTCCAGGATCTGCATGTCCATAAACTATATGGGCCAGCTTATCTTTCATGCGATTTCTTCCACCATTGACTTCTTTTTTAATGTGCTTATCTTAATTAGAAGAGTGTGCATTTGTTACATTTTTTAGGATCCCATTCACGCCTTTGTACGCATTACCATCTGTTGTCTTTGTCTATTTCCTTCCTTCCTTGTCTGTGATAGTGCTGCGGGTGACTGTAGTCTGGTAGTCTAAGCCGGTCCTATATAAGATATTAAGCTAGAAGATAAAACGGACTGTGTGGTTGCTTCCAGGATCTTCAATTCCATAAGCTATATGGGCCATGCTATCATTCATACTATTTCATGCACCGCTGTCTTCTTTTTTAATGTGCCTATCTTCATTCATAGGGTGTGCATTCATTAAATTTTTTAGGTTCCCATACATGCCTTCTCACACATCACACTGCCTGTCATCTTTGTCTATTTTCTTCCTTTCTTGTCTGTGCACGTGCTGCGAGTGACTGCAGCCTGGTAGTCTAAGCCGGTCCTATCTGAGCCATTGGGCTAGAAGATAAAACGGACTGTGTGGGTGCTTCCAGGATCTGCAAGTCCATGCTATATGGGCCAGGCTATCATTCATGCCATTTCGTCCACTTTTGTCTTTTTTTTAATGTGCCTATCTTCATTCATAGGGTGTGAATTCGTTAAATTTTTTAGGTTCCCATTCATACCTTCTTACCCATCACCATCTGTCATCATTGTCTATATTCTTCCTTTCTTGTCTGTGCACGTGCTGCGAGTGACTGTAGCCTGGTAGTCTAAGCCGGTCCTATCTGAGCCATATGTTCCTCTTTCAGCTTGCACATCCCTCTGCATATCTCTGTCCCTCTTTCTGCTTGCACATCCCTCTGCATGTCTGCATATCCCTGTCCCTCTTCCTGCCTGTCTGCATAATTCTGTTCCTGCCCTTACATGTATCTGTCTGTCTGCATATCCCTTCCCTGTTCCTGCCTGCCAGTGAGTGTCAATATCTCCCAGTCAAGATCAACATATGTCACTCACAGCTGACATCTGTCAGCCAGTGTCAACATCTGCTGAAATATGCCAGCCAGTGCAGGCATGTTAAATGGTGCCAAGATGTGCCAGTCTGTGTCAACATCTGCTAGTTAAGATCAACATGTCAGTCACAGCTGATATCTGCCAGCCAGTGCCAACACCTGCCAACCAGTGTCAACATCTGCAAAATCTGCCAGCCGGTGTCAACATCTGCCAGCCAGTGCAGGCATCTGTCAGATGGTGCCAACATCTGCCGGCCAATGTCGATATCTGCCAGTCAGTGTCAATGTCTGCCAGTACTACATGCCTTCTCAACATATGTACTATAGAGAAGTTAGGAATTTAATCCAGACAACTGGTGCACAATCTAGTGCACACCACCACAACTTCTAGCCGTAAGATTGAAATTTTCAATCATACTGGGTATTAAACCTGGGCCTGTCAGACAGGAGGCAGGCATGATACCATGTGAACTAGTATGGCAGAAATACGTAATTGTAACAAATGAAGACTTTTACAACCATGGTCAATAGTCTCTGTTGTGGTCAGACATTTTGTTTCCGGTTACAGGAGACATCTTCAGTGGCTGAGTAGGTACCTTACTGGAGGCTTTTGCCGGCGAGTCTGCAGCGAGTAACTTACTGAGCCAGTGAAGATGTCTGCCGAAACATTTGGCTGCAACAGCGATCGTCAACTACAGCCTAATACTCTGAAGTTGGTAATTTCCAGGCTTTGATATAAATCAGCCAATTCTAATTTTTGTCTTTCACAGGTCCAATACCTTTATTTTCTGTTTGTTTATTTGTAATTTACATATCTTATTCGGGGCCCAAGTCTCACTGCTGTATATAAATATTAACATCCTATTCACAGTGTTCCTTTCTAAACTTTATGGCTTGGTTAAACAGATAAAAAGTTTTAGCTGTCAAACATTTGACTTCATGTATCCATCCATATCCATAGTAATTCTGCCTGAGGGCAGGTCTTTCACTGCAATCATAGCATTTTCATGCTATGCTTTGCAGCTTTACTAGGGAGTTATAGGTGTGATAGCTTCCAGTTGCTTTCCACACCGGTGAAGGATGATGATGGTTATGGTCGGATGATTTTCTGGGACCATTGGACCCTAAGCTTTCCTGACATTCGTCTCTCTATTTTATTATTTTATTGAATCTCCAATAATATGAACCTATTTCACCATCCGGTATGTTAGGATTTTAGTTACAATACAATTAATTATTTACAATAATTTCGAGTATGGTTAATTTCTAGTGTTACATAGTAACGTAATATGAACAAATCAATTAATTAATTAACAAACCCAAGAAAAATGGTACTGTACATCAACTATATGTAGACTTCAAAAAAGCATATGATTCAATTAAGAGGGAGAAGTTATATAGTATCCTGCTGGAATTCGGAATTCCTAAAAAGTTACGAATGTGTCTAAATGGCACAAAGAGTAGGGTGCAGGTCGGCAAACAGTTTTCGGACACTTTTGAAATCCAGAATGGGTTGAAGCAAGGAGATGCGCTATCTCCTCTACTATTTAATTTTGTACTAGAGCATGCCATCAAGTCTTTAGAGGATGAGGAAGGCCTACAACTCAATGGTATTAATAAGCTGTTAGTTTATGCTGATGATGTAGTACTATTGGCCGATAGTGAGGAGATACTAAAGGACAACACGCACACACTATTGAGTAACACTGAAATTAGGACTGGAAGTAAATATCAATAAAACTAAATATATGGTCACACGTAGAAATACATTATATAATGGAAATGGACAGCTAATGACAAATGAGGGAAATTTTTAGGAAGTGGCTGAATTTAAATACCTAGGAACAATAATCACAAATAGGAATGAGATGCACAAAGAAATTAAACATAGGCTCAATTCTGGAAATGTGTGCTATTATGCATTGCAGAGACTTTTGATGTCCCAACTCCTTTCAAAAAACGTTAAGGTGAAAATATATAAAACTATTATTCTACCGGTTATATTATATGGGTGCAAAACATGGACTCTTACTTTAAGGGAGGAAAGGAGATTACGAGAATTTTTGAGAATAAAGTTCTTAGGAAAATTATTTGGACCAAAGAGAGATCAACGGACAGGTGAATGGAGAAGACTACATAACAATGAACTACATGGTCTTTATAGGAAGCCAGATATAATAACAGTTAAGTCTTGTAGACTGCGATGGGCAGGACATGTTGCACGTATGGGGAATGAAAGATGTGCATGGAAGCTTCTTGTAGGAAAGCCAGAGGGAAAATGCCCAGTTGGTTACCAAGAATGAGGTGGGAGAACATTAACTATGATTTGAGGGAAGTAGATTATACAGGGAATGATTGGAAAGCATTAGCTCAGGATAGGGATGTATGGAGAGCTTATGTCCATGCGGCCATGAACCTACGGGTTTGATAGTGCCAGTGAGCAAGTAAGAAACAAACCCAAGAAAAAACTAACTCAAAGTCTCTTAAAAATATGATGGATAAAGTCACACAGCTCTATAGCAACACTTCTTACATAAAATATTTGACAAAGGCAGTTGAAATCTATTATGGCAATAACCTAATTTATTAATAAATTCATGTCTTTTGGAACCAAATGTGGGACATTCAAATAACAGATGTGAGATAGTCTGGCTGGAGTTTTTGCAAATACAGGTATCTGTACCTATTTTAAATCATTCCAAAAAATGTCCAAATTTACTGTGTCCAGTCATAAATCATGTTAATAGAAAATTTGGCTCTACGTATTTGCACTTTATTCAGTCAAAAACAGTTGGGAAAAATAATGTTCTTGTCTCTCTATGGCTTGGTTTTTAAACATCTTCCTCACTTCTGTGAAAACCACTTCCCAATCTCGCATCGTATAATATACTAATATCCAGTATCTATCCTCCAACCATAACTTAAACACAAACATAGTCCTCTTGCGTAATATACCGCAACATAGGACATCACATCACTCCATGTCATATACCATCTTAACTTCTCACATCTGGAATTCCCTACCACAAGAAATAAGGGGCTGCCAGACATTGGCGTCTTTTAAAAGAAATCTAAATTTATATTTGCTGTAACCTCGACTTCATTATTACCCAGTGGTAGGTATATATATTAATTGGCGTTTCTCGTATAATTTATCATATTTATATTATTATTATTATCATCGTAAGTATTATTGTTATTATCCTATAAAATGTTCTTTGTACAGGAAATTTACATTACTACATTTAATGTATCTTTAACTGACGATTTTTATTATTAATTTAACACTTCTCATAGAAGGATAAATTATATTTGAAGAGAAAAATTTTCGCCTAGACCGGGACTCGAACCCGGGACCCTTGGCTTTCCGGGCCAAGTGCTCTACCAACTGAGCTACCGAGGCGAGTTACGATCTAGACGAAATTTTTTCTCTTATGTACGTTGTCATTCCCTAGCGCCAAATGCTTGAAACCATAGCTTCTATCTTTGCAAATGGCGGCTTCTTAGTTAAGAAGACATTTATTGGGAATTTAACACTACTTTATAGCCAGTAGGGCTTCTATTGACGATTTGCAAAGATAGAAGCTATGGTTTCAAGCATTTGGCGCTAGGGAATTACAACGTACATAAGAGAAAAATTTGCGTCTAAATCGTAACTCGCCTCGGTAGCTCAGTTGGTAGAGCACTTGGCCCGGAAAGCCAAGGGTCCCGGGTTCGAGTCCCGGTCTAGGCGAAAATTTTTCTCTTCAAATATAGTATCTTTAACTGTTTATAATTAGTATAGTGTATATCTATATTTGTCAAATATTTATTTGTATTTGTGCTGGTTGAGTGGAAGAGAAGGCCTTATGGCCTTAACTCTGCCAGAATAAATAAAGCATTATTATTAATAATACGTAACAAGAGAAGCAATGTCTTACTTCCCTTGCTACATATATATATATAATTTTGTTCACTCTTAATTTTTATATTTCGTGGAATTTATACCTTGGTTTTGAAGAGTTCAATTGTTTGATTGCAAGGGAATGCTGATTAAAAACAACTGCATTGTTTATTGTTGTCTGAATTAGTGGCAGACATTTTAAATAACAGTTTCAGACTGCATATTAATTACAGATATGATTAATTGCGATGTTGAGGAAGCGGCGAATGCTGTGGTTCATTTTCTATTGCCAGCAAAGTAAAAATATGTATGAGAAGGTGTACAGTAGGTAACATTTTTACATATAAATTAAGTCAACACGCACACACTATTGAGTAACACTAGGAAATTGGGACTGGAAGTAAATATTAATAAAACTAAATGTATGATCACACATAGAAATACATTATATAATGGAAATGGACAGCTAATACAAATGAGGAAAACTTTGAGGAAGTGGCTGAATTCAAATACCTAGGAACAATAATCACAAATAGGAATGAGATGCACAAAGAAATTAAACATAGACTCAATTCTGGAAATGCATGCTATTATACATTACAGAGACTCTTGACGTCCCAACTCCTTTAAAAAAAAACATTAAACTAAAAATATATAAAACTGTTATTCTCCCAGTTATATGGTGCGGAATGTGGGCTCCTATTTAAGGGAGGAAAGGAGATTACGAATATTTGAGAATAAAGTTCTTAGGAAAATATTTGGGCCAAAAAGAGATGAACAGACAAGTGAATGGAGAAAACTTCATAATAATAAGCTACATGGTATGTATAGGAAGCCACATATAATAACAGTTATGTCTCGTAGACTGTGATGGACAGGACATGTGGCACAAATGGGGAATGAAAGACATGCATGGAAGCTTCTTGTAGGAAAACCAGAGGGAAAATGCCCAGTTGGTAGACAAAGAAAGAGGTGGGAGAATAACATTAACTATGATTTGAAGGAAGTAGATTTTACAGGGGATGATTGGAAAACATTGGCTCAGGATAAGGATGTATGGAGAGTGTATGTCTGTGCGGTCATGAACCTATGGGTTTGATACTGCCGGTGAGTTAGTTAAATTAAGTCAATTACTTTTGTCTTCTTCTTCCTTCCGAGTATTAGGCCAAGGCCTGTTACGATCCTATAGAAAATTTTCCCTCCAGCGTTTCATAGGTGATCTTCGTCCTCTTGGTATATAATTATAAACAGCTTTGGGGATCGATTTGAACTCATTCTTTCAAGATGGTGTTTCCAATTTAGTAGGTACTGTTTAATATATTCCAAAATTGGCGTAGTCTTCAATTCTTTTAAGATATCAGTGTTCCTTTTCCGATCCCATCTGGTGTAACCCGCTGTTCTGCGCATGAATCTCATTTCACAAGCGGTTTTTCTGCTTTCATGTGGTCTTTTTGGGGTCCATGCTTCACTACCATAGGTGGGGATATGTGGATGGCGACCACAAGGTGCCCAAGCTGAGCAAAACATTTCTTCCACTTGTGTTTTGCACTCTTTTAACTTTACTATCTAACCTCTCTTGGTTAACTCTTGTTTTTTTTTACCCCGACGCTTATTAGGGCATCCGAGGGCTAGGGAGTCTTTCCTTTCTTCCATTTCTTCTTTCCTGTATTTTCTTTTCTTCTCCAGAAAAGCCTGACCAGAGGCTATAAGATGGCAGCCCCATCACTGGTCTTGCATTCCTTTGGCCAGCAACCAATCGAAGGGACTATTATTATGCTTTCAATTACTTTTGTTCCCTAGGAAAGTAAGTTGAGCTATTACATGCCGATGTCAATGGATACCAAGGCCTTTCTGGCTAATTCAAATTACTTCCCTATAAACAGAATGATAATTAGATCATAGGAGTGAACAAATAAATAATTGTATTGTATGCGACTATTCCACTCGGCATGCTGGAAGTCGAACCCAGAGTAGACATAGTACCACACCACAGCTGCTAACGTAGTTTGACATTTCAAGTAAAACAATGGTAACTGAATTTACTGGTTGATATGTTGGCACTAATTGGTGTTCAAAGATTAAAAAGCCAAAGTTGAAAAAAGAAAAGTAAAGTGATCCCACAACAGGCCCGGAGGCCCTTGGGGTAGTAGAAGGTTAAGGTTCCCACTTTTTCTAGACAATCGGCACTTTATGTCAGCCGGGTTGTCATCCCTGCGTGACGGCCGCCTTTACCCCCAGAACAAGCGTCTGGTACTCATTTCCGTTAGAGGCCGAGTCGACCCCAGGGCCATAGTGCCACCAGAGGGTTTGGGTCAGTTTAAAAATCCTGACCCCAACGGGACTTGAACCCTCGACCCTCCGGCTTGTAGCTCAGTGCCTTAAACCACTACGCTACGGCGTGCCCCATTGAAAAAAGAAAAACTGAGATTTTTTTATAAAAGAACTGCAAGAAAGAAAACTTTACAAAATGAAGTAGGCAAAGAAGTTGCTGTCATTGATGAAAAAATCAAACTATATAAAAATATATGAAGTAATTTTAACGTGAGAATGTTTGCAATGTTTTTCTTGACATAGTTGATGTTCAATTAAAGGAAAAATTTATTTTTGCTATTCTTAGTTTATACCTTGTAAAAATAAATTTTATGTTTTTATTGATTTATTCTTTTTTATTAGGAAGTGATTTGTCACCAGAGGCTTCTGTCTAGAGCATCTTCTTCCCTCAAATCTCTAGCTTCCATACTTCTCCTGAAGAAGTATTATTCTTTCCCCATGTTGTGGCGATGTTTTTGAAGCAGCCAACTCTCTTCATGCCCGATGTTGTAGTAACATTTTGAAGGATTGGTGTCAAGAAAAAAAAGAATTACTGGTTCAGGTTGGGTTTAATTTTCGGTAGAGCTGGATTTCTTCTTAGGGTCGGCTCTTCTTAGGGTCGGAAGTTGGTACACAGGATAGGAAAACACTTCACAATCATAAAAAAATGTTTCTAGTAGAAATAATTTCACATTTATTAACTTTGTAGGTTCTCTGCAGATTTTGTAAAAGTAGGTGGTATTATTCTTCACCCTCAATTAAAATAAAATTATTTTCTTTTCTTTAATCAACTATTCTTCTTGTATTAAATATCACATTTTATCAGGAGAACCCTTATTGCTTCTATGTTTGTTGAAAGTTGTATGCAGAATGACTAGGTAATTCTTTTATAATTTTAAAGAACATTATTACATCACATGATAGTAATTTTAAATTATATTGGTTAATAGCCCATTAAATACAAGGTTTGAATTTGATTTGTTAAATCAGAAAGTTAATTGTTTTAACATCCAATCAGAGTTTAGTTTAATTTTATTTAAAAAAAATATGAAGTTAAGCAGGTGTTCTTATTACAGTTATAACAGAAAGCTTTATAATTCTGACAACAATGACTTAAAACAATTTTAAAAGCATTATTTAGAAAGACTTATGTAATACACTTTCTTTAATTGTTACTGAGATATTTTTATTCAACATGAACAACAATGAATTATTTAGATGTTTTTCTTTATTTAAGTTATATTTAAATATTAATAGAGATTTAAAATACAAAATTATTACTTATTTTAAGAATTCTCACTATGAGGGTATATTCATTAAGATAGAATCTTTTATCACTCACCTCATATTGTAATATGTGGTGAGTGATAAAAAATTCTACCTTTACAAAATTATTAACTTTAACTTTCATATTTATTATGATATTAAAATCCTGCTATACTCCTCACTCCATCTATCCAATGTTCTCTAGGTCTGCCTCTTCCACTTCCATTAGCTTTTCCAATTAACACCATCAGCGAGGACATTTAAACAATGGCGTTCGTTTCCCAGATGCAGAAGGACGTGTTTGATAACGCCTGGACTTTTAAATGTCCAAATGCAGATTGCCATACATTACGCGTTGATTACATCTATGATTTTCAAGGCCTATACGGAATTTGTAAGACATTCTGGAGAACTTATCTTTTCTTGCTGTGGTAGAAAAATCTCCTCCTCATGTTATGACAATTTACGACAGGCATGTGGAGTGAGTTAACTATTTATTAGTGAAAGGACAATCTCTTTGTATTTTTTTTTTCTCAGCTACGCACTTCCTTCGAACTTGTGAATGCCCTATTTTGCCGGAAAGAAATATCTGTAAAGTGTCCCACTGTGTGGTCTCATAACTAACCTTTCTTTCAAAACCGACGTGGATCTTGTGTTTATAGACAAAAATCACATGTCTCAGACATTTCCAACTTCTAAAACAAATTTACGTAGCGAATTTGATGTGTAGAATTATAAAAAAAATTAAAAATATAATAGAGGGATAATAGTAATAATAATAACAGTAATAGTAATAATAATAATGGTAAAATGATACTAAAAATAAAATTAGTAATAATAATAATAATAATAATTTAATAATAATGTATGTACTGCACACTTCCAACACAGGTGCTCCCCAGCGGGAGTTTATTAACCAAGATAATCCATTCAACAAGTTTCCGTAATTATATAAATGAATTTATATCAAATAAAATTTAGATTCTCCAACTTTTATAGTCCCGCGCCGTAGCCGAGCGGTTAAGGTAGGAAGCCTTGGCGCAGAGCTACGGGACTTGCGCTGGTTCGAGTCTCCATGGGGGAAGGAATTTTTCTCATGGTATTTCGGCCAGTATGGGACCGGTGCCCACCCAGCATCGTGAGGCAATTGGGTAGCTACAATAAGTAGCGGCTCCAGGTTGAGGAACCAGCGATAACGGCTGGGGGACTCGACATGCTAACCACATGTCACCCCTACACACTGGCTGTTGATCATCTACCTCTGTGATTGACACATGTGGATGTGAAGGGCCAGCAGCCGGCTGGTAAAAAGGGCAACCGCTGAAAAGTGGAAAGACCCTCAATCGGCAACTTTTATAAATATTGTACAATAGTGAATCTGAGTAGATTATACAGGGAATGATTGGAAAGCATTAGCTCAGGATAGGGATGTATGGAGAGCTTATGTCCGAGCGGCTATGGCCCTATGGGTTCGATATTGCCAGTAAGTAAGTAAGATGTGTGGAATTATGAAAATCTTTAATTTATAAATAATGAATGAAAGATAAATAGATAAAGTTTAGAATTGTAAATTATAAGTAAACCTTTAGCAACAATTAAAAAATGAATGATTTTAACTTATATCTTGATGAAAGTATTAGGAAATCTCCATCTACAATTAAATATAACTTGTGATAATTAACGGATGAAGACGCCATTCTATATCATTCTTTGTTTCGTTCTATATTATGTAGTGCTCTGTTCTAGTACAGGTCTTTCACTGTCAATCTTAGAATTTTCATGCTATGATTGCAGCTTCATTTAGGGAATTATGGTGTGGTAGCTTCCCACACCAGGGGGATGATGAATTGATGGTAACAATGATGATAAAAGCTAGATGATGTCCATGGACCGTTTGGGCCTCAAAGCCCACTTCATGACAAGACAGTATTCCACCTCGAGACCACAGATAAATAATTAATATTTTATTAACCCTTTTATTTTGTATTTGTTTTATTTATTGACACTTACGCTTATTTGCCAACATGTCAACAAGATACATGTGGTTAGCACATCGTCTCAATGAGAGATCTATTAGGAAATTGAGGTGTAACTTGGAAGAAAGACGAACATAAACGTGATATATATGTAATCTAGATGTAATAAAACATTGCAAGTCTCGTAGGCTGCTATGGGTAGGGCATGTGGCACGAATAGGAAATTATGTAGGAACTTTCGTGTACGAAAACTAGAAGCAAAGTGCCCAGTAGGGGGGATAACCATAAAGTGCAAGAAAAGTATTAACCAGGATTTGAGGAGAGATAAATTATACAAGACCCTCACTGCTGGGTGTCCGAGATCGAGTCTCGGTCACTCCATGTTGATTTCGTGGCGGAAAAAACGGAGCTTGGACATGTTCTTCTCGGGGTTTTCTCCCGTCTTCCCCTGCCACATTTTCATTCCATCATTTATCCATACTCATCTCATCACATTCATTTCGTTCATCTGCCTCTGGAGGTGCGTCAGATGTGGTCGGCCACACCCTTGTCATACACAGACCTCTATATATAGCTGGCTTCTTCTCATCTCATCCCTCGACCCGACCCTTGACTTGGACACGAGTTGAGGATATTATTATAAATTATACAGGAATAATTGGAAGGTGTTATATTATGGGTATACAGGACTGATGGAAATCTTATTTGGATAGCAAAGTATGGAGATGTTATGTATGCATAATTCATGACCTCTATGTTCGATGGTGCCATACATTTTAAGACAACACAAAACAAGTTGGTTTCCAATGTCCTTCATTTTTTTTAAATTGTCCCTTTCATTGAATATTTTAATAATAAATTCCATTCTCTCTACCTTCCAAATCAAGATATTGTAATTGATGAATCAGTTATGGTTATGGAGGGGCAAACAATTCCCTCCACTTTAAAACTGTCAAATTTGATTTTAAAACTTACGAATTGTGTGAATCTAGAACTGGGTATGTGGTCTCGAGGTAGCGTGCTGCCTTCTCACGCAGCTGACCGAGATTCGATTCCAGTCGGGAGAGGCTTCTTGGGTGAGTTTTATTTCGGGGGTTTTCCTGACCTGTATGACAAATGTCAGGAAGCTTTAGGGCCCCAACGGTACCCGAAAATCATCCGGCCATCATCATCATTATCATTCACCGGTGTGGAAGCAACGGGAAGCTGCCAGACCTATAATTCCCTAGTATAGCTACAAAGCATAGAATGAAAATGCTATGATTGCAGTGAAAGACCTGCCCTTGGGCAGAACACTATAGAATAGAATAGAATGGTCATTCATTGTTTACATTCTATTAATCACAATTTGATATGTATCTAAAATAAGTTACTTGGAGAGTAGCAGAAGGGAGGAAACCTGTCTCGTGTATATATATACGGCAAACCACGCTGAGGGATCTTCTTTAGTATTCTCTCTTCTTCCATTCTTATGAGGTGTGCGTATACATTTCAAATGTTTTTTTTTTTTTCCAATATACTTTTATATTTGCATAATTTCCCTTATTGTAATGTTTCTGACTATCCCTTTCTTGAAATTCTTGTCGATTGCCTCCAAAAATCCATTTCTACTGCTAACTGTTTGTTGACTTATTACTTACATTCATTAAAAAGAAATAAGATTGGCTTTACTAGAATTAATTCAATGTAGCACTATAAATTTGGGAATTATTCTTTGATGCCATGAAAAACCAGGAAAGAGTCAAGAATTTAATATTTGTAATTCACTGCACATGTTCTGGGACTGATATCTGCCTAGATGTGATCAACTTTACATTTGTTATTGTTTGTCTCAAATAACAGTAACTGTGGGTTCACATATTTTTCACCATGAATGCGAGGAGGAATATTTTAATGGAAAACAAGTCGGTTGCAATGGTCTAGTGATTGTTCCTTGACTCTGGTAGTGGATCCAGTATTGAGTGGAGTCAATGAATTTTTTAGAATGGAAAAATCCAAGGAAGAAGTTCTCCAGGCGAGACTTTAAGCCGTGGGATCCAATCTGAAGATTTTCTGCTTGTAAAAGAACCTTAAGCCTTAATTTGTGCCTATAATCAAAATTTAATTGACTTTCCCATCCAACTAATACCTTGGTCTAATTGTGGCGATATGCTAATCACATGTTACTTACTGACATCTGTATCTGTGCTTGGAACCAGCATGTCGGGACATAAGTGATAAACATCATTTTAATGCCCTGCTTTATTTTTTTAGTTGCCACTTTCCATAAGAAACATGTTAAAGAATGTTTAAATAGCTGAGTTACTTTATAATTTGTGAAATTTATTACTGTAATAAGTGCGAAAAGGACCTGGGTTCAAACACCCAGTCTGAGCAAATATTTTTCTCTTTAAATATATGTAGTGGCGGTGTTCATCATTATTTTATTGGTAATGTTAGTCGCATGTGGAAACACATTAAATAATGGAAATGGACAGTTATCGACAAATGAAAATTTTGAAGAAGTGGTCGAATTCAAATACCTAGGAACAATAATTACAAACAGAAATGGGGGTGCAGTAAGTAATTAAACAGGCTTAATTCTGGAAATGCATACTATTATGTATTACAGGGAGTCTTGTCCCAACTTCTCTTAAAAAAAAAATATATATATATATATATGAAACTTATTTTCCTAGTTATATGGATGCGAAACATGAACTTTTTAAGGGAGGAGATGATTACGATTCAGAGTAAAGTTCTTGGGGGCTTTTTGAATTTAATGAGAGAGAGATAACGAGAGGTGAATAAAATACCTGCGAGCTACATGATCTTATTGGGAAACCAGGTGTCATAAGAAACAGTTAATGTGTGGCAAAGACATGTGTTAGGAATCGGGAAATTAAGCAATATGGAATCTCCTTGTAGGAAAATGAGAGAGAAAAGGACCAGTAAGGAGGCCAGGAATTAGGTGGGAGAATAACATCAACTATTAGTTAAGGTCAATAAATTTTACAGGGATGATTGGAAAATGTTAACTCAGGATAGGAATGTATGGAGAGTTTGTTTCTATGAACCGATGGGTTCGATAGTAGCAGTGATATTGAATGTAATGTATTATAGAAAAATATTCGAGCTATAGTTTCAATTAACACAATTGTGTGTAGATGACAGCAATGTGCAGATCATAGAGAAACTGATTTTTTTCTAATACATAATCGCCAACATAACCAATATATACAAGTATTTCGAAATGGGAATACATAAATAATTTTAGTTCATTGATTGGTTATAATTTAGTTAATATACGACCTATTTTATCTCTCTCGTTTTTAAATTCATTGTTATTGTTTATTATTTTATTTTAACATTACAGAGCGAAAGGCATACGAATCGTAAGCCTTAATTATGTTAACTTTAAATGGATGTGTGACGTCTATTAATTATATTTAGATTTAAAGCAATAGAAGATATTGATTATGATATATATATTGGCAGCCCTTTTTTAGTAATTTAATTTGTAACATCGCCCATTTTTATTGCTTTAATATAAAGGTAGGTAGTTTTATATTTCATGTGTTGGCTACCTTGACTTTTATGTATCCTCTTTTTGTACGAGCGGTTACCCGTCGCGCAAGGGATTTTTGAAGAATGTCCTTGACCATAAAATCCAATGGGGGAGCCTATCAAGATTGCTTGAGCTGTGAATTCCGTCTGCCACGTGTACAAACAAAACAGTTCCTCTACAAAAACATGTACAGTCCATAGAGAATTATAGTGAGACGCAGATGTGTTGATTTTAGATTTTAAACCCGTAGACTTTAATTATAATATTTTGTACACTTGCTGCCTGAAGTCTTAAAATTATAGTTGCAATGTGAATGTCGGGTCCCCCAGCCATTATTAGCTTATCTTCTCAACCTGGAGCCGCTACTTATTGTAGATATCCAAATGCCTCACGATGCTGGGTGGGCATCGGTCCCATACTGGCAGGACATTCCTTGAGAACATTTCTTCCCCCGTGGAGACTCGAACCAGCGCAAGTCTCGTAGCCCTGTTGCCAAGTCATCTTGCCTTAATCACATGGCTCACAGCGCGGGGAAGACTATAAATTGTTTAAATTAAAGTGGCATTTAGTGGTTATTTACACTTTTGAAATCCAGAATGGGTTGAAGCAAGGAGATGCACTATCTCCTCTACTATTTAATTTTGTACTAGAGCATGCCATTAAATCTTTAGAGAATGAGGAAGGCTTACAACTCAATGGTATTAATAAGCTGTTAGTTTATGCTGATGATGTAGTACTACTGGCCGATAGCGAGGAGATACTAAAGGCCAACACGCACACACTATTGAGTAATACTAAGAAATTGGGACTGGAAGAAAATATCAGTAAAACTAAATATATGGTCACACATAGAAATTCAGTATATAATGGAAATGGACAGCTAATGACAAATGAGGGAAATTTTTAGGAAGTGCCTGAATTCAAATACCTAGGAACAATAATCACAAATAGGAATGTGATGCATAAAGAAATTAAACATAGACTCAATTCTGGAAATGCATGCTATTATGCATTGCAGAGACTTTTGATGTCCCAACTCCTTTCAAAAAACGTTAAACCGAAAATATATAAAACTCTTATTCTACCAGTTATATTATATGGATGTGAAACATGGACTCTTACTTTAAGGGAGGAAAAGAGATTACGAGTATTTGAGAATAAAGTTCTTAGGAACATTTTTGGACCAAAAAGAGATGAACAGACAG
This sequence comes from Diploptera punctata, assembly GCA_030220185.1. Taxonomy (NCBI): domain Eukaryota; kingdom Metazoa; phylum Arthropoda; class Insecta; order Blattodea; family Blaberidae; genus Diploptera; species Diploptera punctata. Next base: position 58,730 of record JASPKZ010000226.1, read on the forward strand.
GTGAATGGAGAAGACTACATAACAATGAACTACATGGTCTTTATAGGAAGCCAGATATAATAACAGTAGTCAAGTCTCGTAGACTGCGATGGGCAGGACATGTTGCACGTATGGGGAATGAAAGAAGTGCATGGAAGCTTCTTGTAGGAAAGCCAGAGGGAAAACGCGGAATGATTGGAAAGCATTAGCTCAGGATAGGGATGTATGGAGAGCTTATGTCCGCGCGGCCATGGACCTACGGGTTCGATAGTGCCAGTGAGTAAGTTTTTAGTGGTTATTTAAAACATTAAAAGTGTGATATAAACCAACTATAGTGTGTGTATATATATATATATATATATATGTATATACAGCGAATATACTTCCTCCACGGATAAAGATGTCCTAACTCACTGGCACTATCGAACCCATAGGTTCATGGCCGCGCTCTCCATACATTCCTATCCCCGATCTAATGTTTTCCAATCATTCCCCGTATAATCTACTTCCCTCAAATCATAGTTAATTTTATTCTCCCACCTCATTCTTGGTCTACCAACTGGGTGTTTTTCTCTCTGGTTTTCCCACAAGAAGCTTCCATGCACGTCTTTCATTCTCCATTCGTGCCACATGTCCCTGCCCATCGCAGTCTACGATAAAAATTACCTATGTTATTTAATTTTTGTAGTGAGATTTTAAAAATGTTTGCAGTGACTGTATTTGATATTCGTTAGCGAGGGAGGTAGCAAGACGTGTGGTCATACTTCCTATTGGCTGAGACCTACATGTGGTTAGAACCATAGAGAACGACTTAGAACAGGACTCGCATCTAAGCTCTCATTATAAATTTCATTCGTCAGGATTCATTGTTAGGCTTGCTAGGGTCATAGAAGGAAGGTTTTATAGTGCGAGTTGGAAAAAGTGGGAGAAGTTTTGGCTATAAGCCACATTTTTAGGTAAGTTCAATAATAGTTTACATATAATAATTTATATTTATATATATATATTTATTTATTTATTTTCATCCTTGTCTTTGTTTAGATTTCATTGTATACGATTTATTCCCTCTTTTGTTTTCATTAAATTCTCCATAATTGAATACGGTATGGCGATCTTTTAATTAACATAATCGCCAACATAACCAATATATACAAGTATTTCGAATGGGAATACATAAATCATTTAGGATGTGGTCGGTTTTGTCTCTCCCACAATTCTACACTTACCCTCTTATGCCGCTCATTCACTAAACACTTGTAAACACGTTTTCATACGAATCGTAAGCCTAATTATGTTAACTTAAATGGATGTGTGACGTTTATTAATTATATTTAGATTTAAAGCAATAGAAGATAATTAATTATGATATATATATAGCAGCCCTTTTTATGTAATTTAATTTGTAACATTTCCCATTTTTATTTTTTTAATATAAAGGTAGGTAGTTTTATATTTCATGTGTTGGCTACCCTGACTTTTATGTAATCCTCTTTTTGTACAAGCGGTTACGCGCGTAGAAGGAAGGTTTTATAGTGCGAGTATTATGGAAAAAGTGGGAGAAGTTTTGGCCATAAGCCACATTTTTAGGTAAGTTCAATAATAGTTTACTTATAATAATATATATATATATATTTTTTTTGATCCTTGTCTTTGTTTAGTTTTCATTGTATAACGATTTTTTCCCTCTTGTTTTAATTAAATTTTCCATAATTGAATACGGTATGCTGACCTTTTAATTAACCACAAAGTGTGTAACGTCTCTAGATACTGTTTTTCTATACAAATTACAATAATGCCTGGAACAAAACTGCTATAAATAATTGACACGCAATAATGGGGTTTACGTTAGAGATTAATGCAAAAGTGACTTACATACAATTTTAAGTCTGTTTAATTTGTAACATTTCCCATTTTTATTTTTTTAATATAAAGGTAGGTAGTTTTATATTTCATGTGTTGGCTACCCTGACTTTTATGTAATCCTCTTTTTGTACGAGCGGTTACGCGCGTAGAAGGAAGGTTTTATAGTGCGAGTATTATGGAAAAAGTGGGAGAAGTTTTGGCCATAAGCCACATTTTTAGGTAAGTTCAATAATAGTTTACTTATAATAATATATATATATTTTTTTTTGATCCTTGTCTTTGTTTAGATTTCATTGTATAACGATTTTTTCCCTCTTGTTTTAATTAAATTTTCCATAATTGAATACGGTATGCTGACCTTTTAATTAACCACAAAGTGTGTAACGTCTCTAGATACTGTTTTTTCTATACAAATTACAATAATGCCTGGAACAAAACTGCTATAAATAATTGACACGCAATAATGGGGTTTACGTTAGAGATTAATGCAAAAGTGACTTACATACAATTTTAAGTCTGTTTAATTTGTAACATTTCCCATTTTTATTTTTTTAATATAAAGGTAGGTAGTTTTATATTTCATGTGTTGGTTACCCTGACTTTTATGTAATCCTCTTTTGTACGAGCGGTTTACGCGCGTAGAAGGAAGGTTTTATAGTGCGAGTATTATGGAAAAAGTTGGGAGAAGTTTTGGCCATAAGCCACATTTTTAGGTAAGTTCAATAATAGTTTACTTATAATAATATATATATATTTTTTTTTTTTGATCCTTGTCTTTGTTTAGATTTCATTGTATAACGATTTTTTTCCCTCTTGTTTTAATTAAATTCTCCATAATTGAATACGGTATGCTGACCTTTTAATTAACCACAAAGTGTGTAACGTCTCTAGATACTGTTTTTTCTATACAAATTACAATAATGCCTGGAACAAAACTGCTATAAATAATTGACACGCAATAATGGGGGTTTCGTTAGAGATTAATGCAAAAGTGACTTACATACAATTTTAAGTCTGCATTATAATTAGTAGGTGACGAGGTTTCTTTATGTCTTTTTTATAAAGAGTAAAAAGATGGAATTTTTTGAGAGAGACGATTAAGATCTTGAAATGAATGCAAAAAATAGGAACATTAGAGAATTATATCGGGGAATTAGTATAGAGAAGAAAGGGTTTCAGGCTAGTAACCAAACATACTTCGGAATGAAAATGGGGATATTATTTGCAGATTCCAGGAGTATATTAAATAGATGGAAAATGTTACTTTAATCAGCTATTAAATGTACATACAGAACAGGACATTGAGGAGGATAATTTACAGACCGCTAGAACCAAGTTCATTAGAGGTTGAAATGGCGATTGAAAAATTGAATATGTCTAAAGATCAGGTTCAGATTGAGATCCCAGCAGAAACTGATAATATCAGGGGGAGACAACAATTGATGGACAAGATACGCTGGTTGCTTAGTATTGATTTTGGGAAAAGAAGGGAAAAACTGGCACCTTACACTATCTCAAAACTGTGAATACCCGGTATAGCCGTTAAAAAGTAGCAGCGATAACGTTATCATTGAATGATAACCCACAAACATCAAAGTGAGTTACCAAACGTTTTATTATAAACTGGGTGTACACTTACTTATCACTCCCTAACGCTGATCCAACCAGCGATAACCCAAAAAAGCCGATAGAAAAATCATAGACTAGTTAATATACTCTGTGGAGAAATAGCAGTTAGCATCAACAGTCTCATAATATTGCGATTTGCGTATTTAAATTAATACTTTTAAATTGTCTAATTATGTTATAACAAATGTTTTAAAAACGTTTTAAATATATAGAAAATGATGTTAAGTACCAGAACAAAGCCATAGTTTACAACAATATAACAGAAAATTTTGGTTGAGGTAGTAGAAGTTGTCTTTGAGCCAAAAGAAGCTCTTCCAGATGAATGGAAGGAATCAATTATTGTACCAATTTATAAGAAAGGAGATAACACTGATTGCAGGAACACCTACATGGGCATCTCATTACTTTCAAACCTTCGTACAAAATTCTAACAATATATTAGTTAAGCAGGCTTTATTCCCTATATTGACGCCATTCTAGGAGTTCATCAATGTGTATTTAGAAGAAACATGTCTACACAAGTTCCGATTTTTAGTATAAGGACAGATTTTAGAAAAGAAAATGGAATATAATGGTACTGCACATCAACCTATATGTTGACTTCAAAAAGCATATGATTTCAATTAAGAGGGAGAAGTTTATATAGTATCCTGCTGGAGTTCGGAATTCCTAAAAAGTTAGTTAGACTTATACGAATGTTGTCTAGATGGAACAAAGAGTATGTGTGCGTGTAGGCAAACAGTTTTCGGACACTTTTGAAATCCAGAATAGGTTGAAAGCAACAGGAGCATGCACTATCCCCTCTACTATCTAATTTTGTACTAGAGCATGCCATTAAATCTTTAGGAGAATGAGGAAGGCTTACAAATTAATGGTATTAATAAGCTGTTAGTTTATGCTGATGATGTAGTACTACTGCGCCGATAAGCGAGGAGATACTAAAGGCCAACACGCACACACTATTGAGTAACACTAAGGAACATTAGGCCTGAAAGTAAAATATCAATAAAACTAAATATATGGTCACACATAGAAATCCTTAAATAATGGAAATGGACAGCTAATGACATATGAAGGAAATTTGAGGAAAGTGGCGGAATTCAATACCTAGGAACAATAATCACAAACAGGAATGAGATGCACAAAGAAATTAAACTAGATTCAATTCGGGAAATGCGTGCTATTATGCATTGCAGAGTCTCTTGATGTCCCAAACTCCTTTCAAAAAACGTTTAAACTGAAAATATATATAAAACTATTATTCTACCAGTTATATTATATGGGATGCGAAACAAGGACTCTTACTTTAAGAGAGGAAAGGAGATTATATAAGTATTTGAGAATAAGTTCTTAGGAAAATGTATTCACGTAGACTTTCACGGCCGGAGATGCTATGATGATCTGAAGAAGATTTTCGGGCTGTAGGCCGTGGTTCGTGAGGCTTGTAGTTCCCCGATGTTTTTGCCAGAGACTTGCGTCTGGCATCCTCAAGGGTTGTCTCTGAGACTGGCAATTCTGTCCGCTGTCTGTCTTATTTATACGTTCAACCGCGATGTGTTTTGTTCTACATGTTTTGATAATAATTAATTATTTTTATTTATTCTGGCAGAGTTAAGGCCATAAGAGCTTCTCTTCCACTCAACCAGCAGGAGTACATATTTGATAATATAGATTATATACAAGACTGTACTAATTATAAAGAATTAAAATACATTAAATGTTGCAATGGAATTTTCATGTACAAACATTTTATACAATTATAATAAAAACAATAGTAATAATGGACACTTCTGTACCTAGCACCTGTGATTTTTCAGTTATATGTTATAAATTATAGCTCTTCTTCGTAATTACTAACATTTAATTATTTTAGGAAAAACTGCACTTAAACTAACGTGAAATATTTTCAGTCATATAGAACAACAGTGCGCATGCGCAACCACGTTATAGAGCCAGCGATAACCCACAATCGAACCACCATATCGATTATATCATCCTCGATTACTATCGGTCGCAATGAAAATTTGAATGACCAACATTTGCAACAAATCCCCAAATCTATGTTAAAAAATATATTAATAATATTAAAAATTGCCAAACATTTTATTAAAAATGGGTGTACACTTACTTATCACTCCCTAACGCTGATCCAACCAGCGATAACCCAAAAACAGCCGATAGAAAAAATCATAGTCTAAGTAATACACTCTGTGGAGAAAATAGCAGTTAGCATCACAATATTGTCTAACATTGTCATAATATTGTGATTTGCATATTTAAATAAATACTTCAAAGTTTGTCTAATAATGTTATAAAAATTGTTAGAAAAAATTAAAAATATTAAATAATGTTAGTAAATACAGAAGAAGAGCTATAGTTTTACAACAGTATAACTGAAAAATCAAATGCTAGTAGAAGCGCAGTTGAGCCATTATTTTTTCAACCTTTTTCAAACAATTTTTGTCCAGTTATTTGGTGCACATGAATTCTTCTAACTTTCACAGAATCACAGTGCGATTTGCTGTAATGGTTAATGTAGCTTCTGGTAGATGGCTCTGCAGTTGGCATTACCAACTTTGGGAATAAATCCCAAATGCTAAAAATTATGGACGTAAACTAACTTGCCATTTCCTAATGTAACAAAACAATTTACATGCGTATTATTTAATAAACTAATTTGACGTACATTAACACTAAATATGGTTTGGAATTATTTTCAAATGTTGGTAAACTCCGGATTTGAGAGCCACGTAGCGGATGTTTACATGAAGCATTTCCGCATCTCTAGAAAATCGTGCACAAATTTTCACGTAATTTATAAATATTTAAAAATCGTAAGGACTGTTTATAAAAATGGTTCCAATGTGTTTAAAATAGTACGAAACATTATTATAAATGGTTGAAAAGTGTTTAGTGCATCAGTGGCATAAGAATGTAAGTGTAAAATTGTGTGCGCGAATTAATGGACCTCAGCCCAATTTTTATAACATTATTACACAATTTTGAAGTTATTTATTTATCTCAACTGCACTTCTACTAGCGCTTGATTTTTCAGTTATATTGTTGTAAACTATAGGTCTTCTTCTGTATTTACTAACATTATTTAATATTTTAAACTTTTTCAACAATTTTTTATAACATTATTAGACAATTCTGAAGTATTTATTTAAATATTGCAAATCACAATATTATGACACTGTAGAACAATATTGTGATGCTGCTATTTTCTCCATAGAGTATATTACTTAGTCTATGATTTTCTATCGCTGTTTTGGGTTATCGCTGCTTGGTCAGCGTTAGGGAGTGATAAGTAAGTGTACACCCATTTTTTAATAATGTTTAGTAATTTTAATTTTTTTAACATAAATTTGGGGATTTATTGCAAATATTGGTCATTTAAATTTGGTTAGTGATGGATAGTAATCGAGGATGAGATAATCAATATGTGGTTCAATTGTGGGTTATCGCTGGCTCTATAAACTCTGGCGCATGCACACTGTTGTTCTATAGGACTTTGTAAATATTTCACACTAGTTTAAGTGCAGTTTTTCCATAATAATGATAATTATAGTATAAATATAAATTATTCGAGAAACACCAATTAACATATGTGCCTTACATTGGGTAATGATGAAGTCGAGGTTAGATACTGTCGCTCTATGTTCTTATTTGCATCTGTACCAACATTTTGTACTATTTAAACATTTTGCACCTTTCTTGAAACTAATTTAAAGTATACTGGTTTTCAAACTACTAACCATAAATGACTAAGTTACCCAATCTGATCACATAATACAAACAAATGGAGTGCTTCAAGGGGATCCTCATAGCCCATTCCTCTTCATCTTGCTAACACATGACGTAGTAGCATCACCATCCTCCTCAATGCAGATGATATAGTCATCCTATCCAAAAATAAAGTAGCTCTTCAGACGAACCTGGATAAACTACACAACTGGGCGCACAGGAACAAACTAAAAGTTAACACAAGCAAAACTAAGATTATGAAATTTAGACGAGGAGGAAACCTAAACAGGGATGACAAATTCAAGTATGGAAATGCCCAACTAGAATTAGCCAACTGCTACAAGTATCTCGGTCTAACGTTACAGGAAAATCATTCACCAAGCACATACAGGAAAGATGCAACTCAGCAATAAAGGCCACATTTGACATTCAAAATGTCGAAAAGGTGTCAATCGAAACAGCTATAAGACTTTCATATTAAGATATCACCAATAGTGTGCTATGCAATCACCACATTCTGGACTCAGTTAACCATAGCAAATCTGAAAAGACTGGATATGGTCAAAATTGCCTACCTCCGGAGAGTACCTAGGGTTTCAAGGTCAACGAGCTCCCGACTCATATACCATCTAACCAAGACTGACTTCATCAGAGAAATAGCGTTAAAATGTAACCTGCCACACACCCCAGCCTATGAAGCACACATAAGACAGAGAAGAAAAAGCAGAGGATATAGACCGTGGACTCTTCCTGTCCCCAGCGATGAACACCGAAGAATGGAAGGAACCAAACTTCCCCTAAGACACGTGTTCACGAGGACTGCCACACATGGATTCCACTACAGAGTTTGTTCCATAAAAGGGTTCCACCTTGCATCGAACCAGTGCCTCTGCAAGCTATGTGACCAGAAATGTCAACAATACCACCTTATTGACTGCATAGTAAGAAGAAAGGCTCTAAAATTCTATGCAGATGACAATAACTTCCAGTAATTGTATTATAGTGTACACAGTTGTTTAATAAATCTTTATATAAACATTTTGCAACTATACATATATAGCATTCTTTTGCAAATATTTGTTTATCTATGTATGCAATATTATCTTCAAAGTTCTGAAGAATTGTGTGCTCATGAAACCACTTAAGGAAAGTTCTGATAGATGGTGGAGATATCTGTGAAATCAGAATGACTAACATTTGAAATATATTTTAAGAAATTGATGTTCCGATGGAACAAGTTAGTGTATATCAGATTACTATACACTTCATTAAATAATGTGCATGTAATTTATTTTATTATTTTGGAAGGGGGAATTTGGTGTACATCCATTTCTAATAAATGTTTGTGAAAGTTGGTCATACTGACTTCACACATGTCCACCATCTAGTGGAAACATTCATGAGTGTTCACTATGGTTCAATAGAACTTAGGAAATTCTTGGTAAAGATAAACTTAACTTTTAAGTCTTAAATTGAATGTGCTGTAGTGACTTATGCTGGTAATTGAAACAGTTTGTCTTCTCTCAAACTAAATGTTTTACAGGAAATTGGAAATAGGTTCATTCAAATGGTATGTATATACCCGATGATTCCTGTATGGAGACAAGAGGCTAGTGGGAGTGTCATGTTGTCTCATTGAGACACCTAGTGGGTAACTAAGGTATTACTCTGGAAGTCGAGGTCTTGTAGAACTACTGAACACTTAAGTTCATACACCCCTATCCTCAACAACTAATGTTTTCTAATCATGTCTTGTATAATTCTCCAATGCCATGGTGTGACAGGCCTACCAGCCAGCTGCTAGCCTCACATCCACATGCGTTAATCACAGAGTAGGGGTGACATGTGGTCAGCATGTTAGGGGGGAATACTTTAATGGAGCGAAAAAGATACTGAATAGCATCATTGCGTACTATAATCAAATCCTCATTGCAATATAAACAAGTCTCACATCGAAATGTGCAACATTTTAATTTTCCTTGTGTGTGCAAAAGGGTCAAGTAACCCTCAAGTTAGGGATACTTGACCCATGTCTAATTATTTTCAAATAATGCTAAAACAGAGATGACATTAAAGTGGTTAGTTGCTATGATAGTTGGTGAAATTGCATTTATTACATAATATTAACAAAAATGTAACTATTAAACCTACTTAATGAGAAATTCAAACTGAAGTTTAATTCTATTGTTTTTTGTTATAAATTCAAGAGACTCAAATTAAAAATTTAATTTGCTTTGGATCAACCTCAGGAACATTTTCACATTCTGGTCACTTGACTCTTGAACCCGTACATTTCAGAACAAACTTCGCTAACTTGGCCCACAAACCTGACAACATTTCACAATCATTTCATTTAGGGTCGTATGCAAATACATTACTCTCTACTCAAATTACTTCCAATCACTGGTGAGCTGAGATCGAATTAACGGCGCCTTAACCGGCCATGCATGAATGTTGACTTTTCGTAATATTGGCAACGAATTACCCAGAATTCTCAGTGATAAAACCACTTCCGTTATTTTTGTCTGCTATAGAGGAATGCATTTATGCTTGCATCCCGCAAATAATACCGTATACAAACACGTCTGCGACGCGCAATATTATGCCGGTTCTCCTGTTCTTCCAGTTGAATTCTTTGGTAGATTCTATCAAATTCCTCTTCTCCGCGTATACCGAAAACATGATCGAAGTCTTCAAGGTTCCACATCTTGGATAAGTTTCAAAACTATATCGGTTACCATTGGTTCCCTTCGGGATTTTCACATAAGTTTATATCTTGAGCTACGATCTTAAGGTACCTTGTCAGGTAGCTTTACAATTATTACTGCGTGAATAGATTTCTGAGTAAGAAAAATGTGTTTGAATAAAACTTTATCAGCAGAGAACGCCTTTTACTGTCTAATGCGTTCAAACATTCGACCCTTAAGACTTGGAACTATTGCTCTATGACTTGTGTCTCATCGTTCATTTCTAATTCTATTCACTCTGAACAGGTTTCAGATCAGATTCACAACTTCATTTCAGAAGTCCTACCGAATTACCATTTTCCTTTTTTGTTTTTTATGAAAATAATTTTTACGAACTTTTTCTTCAACTTTCTTTTCCCTTCTTGTATTTGGTCTGCCAAATCTTTTTATTATTGCCTCACTATGATGGTTGTCCATTTATATAAAGGTGGGTGCCGCGCGACAATGCTTAACATGCGGAATTATTATAGTGGCAGTAGTTGGCTTCTTTGTATTTTATTTTGTGGCGCCTTATAATTTTAGTAAACCCTTTATTGCACCACCGTGTATCGTCTTTTGTTTCCATTGTATATATTAGCCTTGAGTTCATAACAATCAGGGTTATTATTCAAAAGCCTTTCCCCGGGCCCATATGAAGCAAAGATTGATCCATCTTTCTTTTCCAAACACTTAAACATCAATCAACAATTGATCCTAAAACACTTGAGTAATCTATGATATTTAGCTAAACTGGGTGTATCATTATTATTATTATTAACCATGAAAGCTAGATGGAAAAAAAAAAAAGGAAGCTTGTATGATCTCCTAAATAAGTAAGCTTATGTACGGGAATATACCGAACAGCAGCTTGCAGCACATAAATAATTTGAACATTAAACATGAGGTATATAAAAATGATGTTAATATAAACAAGACGTCTGAAGTATAGGAAAAATATAATCAAATATAAATATTGATCATTCTTGAATTTAAAAGAAAAAAACAAATTAATAATCATTAACATCAAAAAAATATCATAACTCACTCAAACAAATTCACACATACACTCAGTCCAAGCCAGGGTGGCTTTCTCTGGTCCTCCGGACCAAAAACTCAATACACGCCACTCTCGTGCTCCAGACGACATAGTTCCAACAAAATGTTCCGATCGAATGATAATGTTCTGAATGTGCGTATTGTATTTGAGCATTCCGAGGTAGAAGGGGAGATGCGCAGTACAAACAGCGCAATAGGAGAGGTAGAAAGGAGAGTGGGGGTAGATGCATAGAGAAGGGATATTGGCACAGTTCACGAATCTTTCAGTTCAAGGAGGATAACGGTTCTGATGTTACGAACCAAAAGTCGCAATTTCGGTTCAATTATATATAACAATTGCGGGGAAACAAAGTGAGCCACTGGATAACCATCATAGTGAGGCGATAACATATATCCACAAAGTATTCTCATTAATGCCATTTTGTTTTTTGTTGCAATTGTATTTAGGGCACCAGTAACTAAAACTTTCTTAACTGGCTCTTTTTTAATTTCTTTGCTTTTGTGGAGATGTGGTATCTGGAATCTAAAACTTTTTATTTACATATATCAAATATGGGTCAAGTATCCCTGCACTGAGTTCATACACATAATCCACTGCATCTACTATAAAACATTGTGAGAGATACATTACTAATAACAAGAAATAATACTAAGTTTCTTACCTCGAAGTAAACAAATGTAGACTGATGAAAATTAAATCACTCAAAATTTACTTATGACAGTACAAAACACATTTTTTCCCTTCCTTCACTAATCTCAGTAAACAATGTAATTTCTTTCTAAGTAAATGAGAGAGGGTACCAAGGGTTTACAGTGGTAGAGACACCATGCATCCAAAATACCCCTACTATGAGAAAGAGGCCATGGGTCAGGTATCCTAAGTTCCCCCTATGACTGGTCTTCTCAACCTGGAGTCACTACTTATTGTAGCTAAGCAAATGCCTCATGATGCTGGGTGGGTACCGCTTTCATACTGACCGAAATTCCATGAGAAAATTTGTTCCCCTATGGAGACCCAAACCAGTCCCATAGCTCAGCATCAAGGCAACTTGCCTTAAGGGCACTCGGTACTAATTTCCTTGCAATTTGGTTAAAATAATATGCAACATACAGGAATAATTTTTTCAGCTTATTCTTAAGTTATGTGCATGAAAATTATGTCACTAATTAAACAAGTCTTCCTGAACATAATGACACTCTGGTTAACTTTTTATGCATATTTCTTCATGAGTAATTTAAAATGCAAGAAAATGAAAATGAAAAATCCAACTTCTTAAAAGTATTGTACAGTTTTCTCAAAAACTACTTATCCAATTGTTTCCAAATTTAGTATGTTATTGTCCACAGTTCATTTGACAATAATAAGGTTTGCTTCCTCAGGGGTCCTCATCTAGGGGATATGTGGATGGCGACCACAAGGTGCCCAAGCTGAGCAAAACATTTCATCCATTTACTTGTGTATTGCACTCTTTTAACTTTACTATCCAACCTCTCTTGGTTAACTCTTGTTTTTTTCGACCCCGACGCTATTAGGGCATCCGAGGGCTAGGGAGTCTTTCCTTTCTTCCATTTCTTCTTTCCTTTATTTTCTTTTCTTCTCCAGAAAAGCCTGACCAGAGGCTATAAGATGGCAGCCCCATCACTGGTCTCGCCTTCCTTTGGCCAGCAACCAATCGAAGGGACTATTATTATGCTTTCAAGTCTTATAAGAGAATTTCCCGGAAGGTTTATAATTATATACCAAGAGGACGAAGATCATTGGGCCCTCCTATGAAACGCCGGAGGGAAAATTTTCTATAGGATCGTAACAGGCCTTGGCCTAATACTTGGAAGGAAGAAGAAGGATAATAATAAGGTTTGCTTGTGTTCAGATATGGATTGTGATTTATTTAAAAAAAAATTCAAAGATCAAAATTTCTTTTATTGAAATTTTTGCATACTTTTTTTTTTAATTTCAAACAATATCTATAGCACAAAGATAAATTTATCTTATTATCATAGAACTCTTTAAACTGCATATCCAAGCCAAAAATTATTCTCCTATATTTCATGGTTCAGAGAAAAGTCTACCAAAATATGAAAAAAATACAAGTTACAGAGAAATGCAAAAAAAAAAGTGCACATTAGCAGAACACAGAGACGCCATTTATAAAAATACATTTTTATGGGTTTAAGGGCCGGTTTCACCAACATCGGTGAAATTTAACCTTCACGACGAGTTACATAACCATGTGAAAAATAACTAAGCGTGTTTGCGTTTCACCACGCCATATAACACCGACGTAAACAAACGGGCGGTTTACCGTTTAAAATTATTTTGAATCGTATATTTCTCATACCTCATATTCAAGCGGAACAAATTTGTAGGAGGGGAAAGAAATGCTATTGGTTGTTACTTATATCGCGTTACCATAGAAACCTAAATAAACACATTAAACCAACACAAACACGTTCCACAGATCACGTATATTAGTACACGTGGAAAATTTGCCAGAAATAAAGAACATGTCCAACGAAAGATTTTCAAAACTATAATAGAATTAATATAGAAACGTTGAAACTATAGGAAATAAGAAACTATCCATAAAACATGCGTAACGACGAAAATATTTTTTCTTGATTAGGCCTGTTTTTAAATTAACCTAATGATTGATTTAAAAACACTTTTACATTAATATAATATGGTAGTGTATTATCATCATCATCATCATTGGAATGCTTTAGTATATTTGGGTTATGTAAAAGTTTTCATGGAACAAGCCATTTTAATGGTATAAGAAGAGCAATTATTTTGGTTGGGACCATGTATTACAGTGTTTACAAAGTATCTAATCCATCTCCTGAAAATGTTGCTGCTGTAAACTCTCATTCTTGGAAGAATTATTTAATAACATGCAAAATGATTATGATAATGCAAGCCATGTTATATATATATAAGGTGATTTGGAGCCATTAAGCAACAAATCTGATGAGAGGTCCTTAAAAAAAATTCCAACATTTCTCCCTCTCAATGCATAGAAATGCTAGATTACAAACCCTTGTGCTTCATGGTTATTCAGGTGTAATCATAATATAGGAACGTCCTGTCTGCGGATGAACTTGTGATGGAACAGATTAGTTTAATTTGTAAAACTTGGAGTAGATCTTGGGAAGCTCAATTTTTTTGGTTGTTCCTGGACCTATTATAAGAACAGTGAGAGTTTTCTTTTTGTCTTACATATATTCATTATTTTCATTGTTGCACTTTGGAATACTGCAACCCAGTCTTAACGAATTTCACTAAAAATGTTTGACTTTATCAGACCCATACCCTTGTCACATTCTAGGTATGTAGGTCCATTTATTGGGAATGTGACAAGAACTGACTGCAAATGTGTCTTCTCATGAACAATGTAGTGTAAATATCTAAAGAGCATGTAATTTTATTTGCCCTCCTGCAGATTCACAGAATATATTTAACTACTAGATTTTTGGGTTAAGGATGTTTGTAATATACTGATTAATAAGAAATGAAGTTACCTTATTGGCTCCTTTCCTACCATGAGCTTCAGAATAAAATATAGAAAATGACCTTGTTATCAAACAACTTTTGAATGTTGAAAGAAAAGTAGCTAAATCGTTGCTTGTAATATATGATGTTTGGACAGGGGAGATTTTTCTGAAAATCCATGGAAATAATTTAGTACTTCTCTTCCATGCTTCCCTCTGGCCGTTATAAATAATCTCAGTTCTTGCTATGTGAACCTTGTTTTCAGTTTCAAGATACATTACCTCTCCAGCCTCATCTCTTCATTTGCAATGGTACTTAACTGAACAGGAGCGACTTCTTATTAGCAGTAAATTCATCACAGATACTATACGAATCATTTCTGGGGTATCCAAATTAAATGTTGAACTGTGTTATGAAAATGGTTTAATACATTTCAGAAGATATAAAGTTTTCAGAATAATTGTCTTTATACATGTTATACGTGGTTAAAAATACACAGTTCCCCAGGTAAATACAACTTCTGTTTTCTTTATGCTATAATGGCTTTCAGGACCCTTAAATGATGTGTGTTCCATAACCAGTTTTGGACAATTTGGTCTGCCTGTTGGTGTGTTTGCCTTACATATCCTTGCCTATCTCTGCATTAGTATTTATAGATTTTCGGATATTTTCAATTCTCTATTTTGAAATGGCATTTATAAACCTGAAAACTTTTTTACATATATCTTTATTTCATTTGCATAATTTTCATCTGAAATTCTTACCTTGTATCTGAAACTTTACTACGAAGGAGAGCATCATCTTCATTTATTTTGGCCTCCTCTGTTTAATATTGTGGGACCAAACATATATATAAAGTTAATATTGAGTGGAGAACATATTTTTAATAACTCACCTCATACAATTTCAAATTTATTTGATTTAAGACCATTGGTTTTGAATGAATTTTTCATTCATCTTCAGTTTATTTTCAGTTGTTGATTTCACCAATTCTCTAATTCTGCCATATTTGGTTGGCATTATACATTTTTTTCTAAAGGAATATCAAAATTCATTGATCGATATTTATTCTTTTGAATGAATATCTTCTCCCAAACTGTTCATTCTAATGGTTTATCCAATTGTTTCAAATTGTGAAATTGAAAAATCAGCAATTGCTGCACATAGTTTATTAGAACATTATAAAATTAATAGAGATGCAAAACTTTTGAAACAATTGGATAAACTATTAGAATTAACAGTTTGGGAGAAGATATTCATTCAAAAGAATAAATATTGATCAATGAATTTTGATATTCCTATAGAAAAAAATTTTATTTCAAAATTTATAAAGCCAACCAAAAGATGGCAGCGTTAGAGGTAACCATGGTGAAATCAACAAACATAGAATTTCAACAGTTGGTGTCATGAAAATAAACTGAAGATGAATGAAAAATTAATTCGAAACCAATGGACTTAAATCAAATAAATTTGAAATTGTATGACGTGAGTTATTAAAAATATGTTCTCCACTCACTATTAATGATATAAGCTCATAATGTTTCCTTTCCAACATTAATTTTAATATATATAAAGATTGTGCCTCTAACATTGTAAATTTTGAATTTGTTGATTCATTTATTTTGCGATTTACATCAATACGTTTTAAATATTTTAACCTACAATTACAGGAGTCTCCAGTTTCATGAATCTGAGCTCTCAATTTTTTGTTAGTATCTTTCATCCTGCCAAAAACTCTTTCTCTTCTTACAGCTTTCATAAGATACACAGTTATTGATCATACTCATTCATTTTGAATGTATGTGATTCCAGTTTTCACTTTTCTCGCACAATATTACTAGTAAAACAACATATGAAGCAATACAATGAAAAAATAGTGTACATGTAATTCTCCTCCCAAATAAGACCAATATTGAATAAATCCAGTTCTATTACTCTACACCTGCACTGCAACAGTTAGATTAAAATGACTTGCTTTCCTTTTCCCCTGTTCACTATAGACTTACCTTTTTTTTCACTATCAAATGGGCCTTGGGTTCGATCCCCGGTCGGGACAGTTTTTCTGGGTTTTTCCTCACCTGTAAGACCCAAACGGTCCCCGAAATCATATGGCCATCGAAATCATTGTATTCATATTCATCTTAGATTAAGCTTGGGATTAGGGACTCTCCTGGTGCACCACTATCATCATCCATCATATCATCGGGGCAATGTAACCCTGGCTTCCAGGCGCCCCAACCTCAGAAGTGGGTTACAAGTATGCCATGCCAGGAGGGAACACCAGGAATGTCGAAGGGCAACCTGGGGCATTTGCAAAAAAAAAAAATCTCAGTGACTAGCCTTACTTTTGCTCCATAATTTAGCCCATATAAAATTCACTGCTCAAGCTATATGAATGTGCCCTTAACTGATTTTTTTTTATCACATTTACTGACTTACCTCTCTTTTTCCCTATAGTCTTCAATTCCATCACTGCATTTCCTCAAGAAAAGATAGTCTCCAACGTAACATACAGGAATATTAATTAAATTATTTGGAGTCAATATTAATGTTGATTATCTTGAACATGTTTCGCTTATATCATAATCATTGATATGCTATAATCGAAACATGTTCAAGAACAAATCAACATTAATATTGAGTTAAGATGAACAGACTCCAAATAATTTAATTAAAAGAACCTCAAAATATTACTTCCTAAAATAAAACATTAAATACAGGAATATGTTTGAAAATGACTTGAAAACACTAGTGGGTAACACATAGAAGTAATTATTTTGAAATTATATTTTATTTAATATTTTTCAAAATTATACAATAATTCATATAAATAAACTCTTATTATTTACTGCTTCAAATATCTTATAGTTTCTATCAGATACAACAAACTGCAAAACAATAAGACTCAGGAACATTTACACTGGTGTCCAAAAGTTTAGGATAATTTGTAAAACGGAAAATCAAAATGCTTAAAGAGGAGCAAGGAGTAAAAATTATTTATCAAAACGTTTCTCAGTACATTTAGTTTAGTTTACATACTAAATTATAAATATCTCTTCAACAATGAAAAAATTAATAGCAATTATAAATGAAAATTGCATTGTTGCAGTTAAGCCCTGTTCCATAAATCTTCATTTTTAAAGAGAGTTATGATATAATCAGATGTAGTGTAAGAACAGATTGCAGTAAAATGGCACAAAGACAACATCTGGACCCTCTGCTTCGGGGTAGAATTATTGGGCGGCTAGAAACAGGACAGACACAAACTGAGGTCTCCATAGCACTTAATGTGCCACAAAATGTTATATCTAGGTTATGGCGACGGTTCCAAGAGACCGGAGACGTTAGGCGAAGACCAGTGGGAGGTCTTCCAAGAGTTACAAATCCTCAGCAGGATTGATATCTTGCGTTAACTGCAAGAAGAAACCGAACAATGTCTGCCAGACAACTGAGTTCAGAACTTGTGGCCGCCTCAGGTATCAGAGTATCCAGACAAACTGTCTATAGAAGACTCAGAGCTGCTGGTCTGTATGCTAGGCGGCCTGTAGTGTGCGTCCCACTCACCCTTGATAACAAGAGAGCACGTTTACGGTGGAGTCAGGAACATCGCGACTGGACTCTAAATCAGTGGAGCAGCGCGTGCTATTTACAGACGAGTCCAGATTCAGCTTGAACTGTGATTCGCATCGCGTGACTATCTGGAGGGAGCAAGGAACTCGTTACATTCCCATGAACATCGTGGAAAGCATGAGATCCATTGCCACCGAAATGGATGTCTTTTCATTATGTTCATGGGTTTGTAACGAGCTTCCGTGCTCCCTCCAGATAGTCACGCGATGCGAATCACGTTCAATCTGATCTGGACTCGTCTGTACAAGCTGCTGCTCCACTGATTAGAGTCAAGTCGCGATGTTCTGACTCCACCGTAAACGGCTTTGTTATCAAGGTGAGTTGGCGCGCCACTACAGGCCGTCTAGCATACAGACCAGCAGCTCTGAGTCTTCTATAGACAGTTTGTCTGGATACTCTGATACCTGAGGCGGCCGCAAGTTCTGAACTCAGTTGTCTGGCAGACATTGCTCGGTTTCTTCTTGCAGTTAACGCAAGATATCGATCCTGCTGAGGATTTGTAACTCTTGGACGACCTCCCACTGGTTTTCGCCTAACGTCTCCGGTCTCTTGGAACCGTCGCCATAACCTAGATATAACATTTTGTGGCACATTAAGTGCTATGGAGACCTCAGTTTGTGTCTGTCCTGTTTCTAGCCGCCCAATAATTCTACCCCGAAGCAGAGGGTCCAGATGTTGTCTTTGTGCCATTTTACTGCAATCTGTTCTTACACTACATCTGATTATATCATAACTCTCTTTAAAAATGATGATTTATGGAACAGGGCTTAACTGCAACAATGCAATTTTCATTTATAATTGCTATTAATTTTTTCATTGTTGAAGAGATATTATAATTTAGTATGTAAACTAAACTAAATGTACAGAGAAACGTTTTGATAAATAATTTTTTACTCCTTGCTCCTTTAAGCATTTTGATTTTCCGTTTTACAAAATTAGCCTAAACTTTTGGACACCAGTGTACATGTTCCTCAGTCTTATTGTTTTGCAGTTTGTTGTATCTGATAGAAACTATAAGATATTTGAAGCAGTAAATAATAAGAGTTTATTTATATGAATTATTGTATAATTTTGAAAAATATTAAATAAAATATAATTTCAAAATAATTACTTCTATGTGTTACCCACTAGTGTTTTCAAGTCATTTTCAAACATATTCCTGTATTTAATGTTTTATTTTTAGGAAGTAATATTTTGAGGTTCTTTTAATTAAATTATTTGGAGTCTGTTCATCTTAACTCAATATTAATGTTGATTTGTTCTTGAACATGTTTCGATTATAGCATATCAATGATTATGATATAAGCGAAACATGTTCAAGATTATCAACCTTAATATTGACTCCAAATAATTTAATTAATATTCCTGTATGTTACGTTGGAGACTATCTTTTCTTGAGGAAATGCAGTGATGGAATTGAAGACTATAGGGACAAAAGAGAGGTAAGTCAGTAAATGTGATAAAAAAAATCAGTTAAGGGCACATTCATATAGCTTGAGCAGTGAATTTTATATGGGCTAAATTATGGAGCAAAAGTAAGGCTAGTCACTGAGATTTTTTTTTTGCAAATGCCCCAGGTTGCCCTTCGACATTCCTGGTGTTCCCTCCTGGCATGGCATACTTGTAACCCACTTCTGAGGTTGGGGCGCCTGGAAGCCAGGGTTACATTGCCCCGATGATATGATGGATGATGATAGTGGTGCACCAGGAGAGTCCCTAATCCCAAGCTTAATCTAAGATGAATATGAATACAATGATTTCGATGGCCATATGATTTCGGGGACCGTTTGGGTCTACAGGTGAGGAAAAACCCAGAAAAACTGTCCCGACCGGGATCGAACCCAAGGCCATTTGATAGTGAAAAAAAAGGTAAGTCTATAGTGAACAGGGGAAAAGGAAAGCAAGTCATTTTAATCTAAACTGTTGCAGTGCAGGGTGTAGAGTAATAGAACTGGATTTATTCAATATTGGTCTTATTTGGGAGGAGAATTACATGTACACTATTTTTTCATTGTATTGCTTCATATGTTGTTTTACTAGTAATATTGTGCGAGAAAAGTGAAAAACTGGAATCACATACATTCAAAATGAATGAGTATGATCAATAACTGTGTATCTTATGAAAGCTGTAAGAAGAGGAAGAGTTTTTGGCAGGATGAAAGATACTAACAAAAAATTGAGAGCTCAGATTCATGAAACTGGAGACTCCTGTAATTGTAGGTTAAAATATTTAAAACGTATTGATGTAAATCAGCAAAATAAATGAATCAACAAATTCAAAATTTACAATGTTAGAGGCACAATCTTTATATATATTAAATTAATGTTGGGAAGTAAACATTATGAGCTTATATCATTAATAGTGAGTGGAGAACATATTTTTAATAACTCACGTCATACAATTTCAAATTTATTTGATTTAAGTCCATTGGTTTCGAATGAATTTTTCATTCATCTTCAGTTTATTTTCATGACACCAACTGTTGAAATTCTATGTTGTTGATTTCACCATGGTTACCTCTAACGCTGCCATCTTTTGGTTGGCTTTATAAATTTTTGAAATAAATTTTTTTTCTATAGGAATATCAAAATTCATTGATCAATATTTATTCTTTTGAATGAATATCTTCTCCCAAACTGTTAATTCTAATAGTTTATCCAATTGTTTCAAAAGTTTTGCATCTCTATTAATTTTATGATGTTCTAATAAACTATGTGCAGCAATTGCTGATTTTTCAATTTCACAATTTGAAACAATTGGATAAACCATTAGAATGAACAGTTTGGGAGAAGATATTCATTCAAAAGAATAAATATCGATCAATGAATTTTGACATTCCTATAGAAAAAAATGTATAATGCCAACCAAATATGGCAGAATTAGAGAATTGGTGAACTCAACAACTGAAAATAAACTGAAGATGAATGAAAAATTCATTCAAAACCAATGGTCTTAAATCAAATAAATTTGAAATTGTATGAGGTGAGTTATTAAAAATATGTTCTCCACTCACTATTAACTTTATATATATGTTTGGTCCCACAATATTAAACAGAGGAGGCCAAAATAAATGAAGATGATGCTCTCCTTCGTAGTAAAGTTTCAGATACAAGGTAAGAATTTCAGATGAAAATTATGCAAATGAAATAAAGATATATGTAAAAAAGTTTTCAGGTTTATAAATGCTATTTCAAAATAGAGAATTGAAAATATCCGAAAATCTATAAATACTAATGCAGAGATAGGCAAGGATATGTAAGGCAAAC
Organism: Diploptera punctata; assembly: GCA_030220185.1. Lineage (NCBI taxonomy): Eukaryota > Metazoa > Arthropoda > Insecta > Blattodea > Blaberidae > Diploptera > Diploptera punctata. The sequence continues at coordinate 80,117 of JASPKZ010000226.1, forward strand.
ACACCAACAGGCAGACCAAATTGTCCAAAACTGGTTATGGAACACACATCATTTAAGGGTCCTGAAAGCCATTATAGCATAAAGAAAACAGAAGTTGTATTTACCTGGGGAACTGTGTATTTTTAACAACGTATAACATGTATAAAGACAATTATTCTGAAAACTTTATATCTTCTGAAATGTATTAAACCATTTTCATAACACAGTTCAACATTTAATTTGGATACCCCAGAAACGATTCGTATAGTATCTGTGATGAATTTACTGCTAATAAGAAGTCGCTCCTGTTCAGTTAAGTACCATTGCAAATGAAGAGATGAGGCTGGAGATAGAGAAGAAGGTAATGTATCTTGAAACTGAAAACAAGGTTCACATAGCAAGAACTGAGATTATTTATAACGGCCAGAGGGAAGCATGGAAGAGAAGTACTAAATTTATTTCCATGGATTTTCAGAAAAATCTCCCCTGTCCAAACATCATATATTACAAGCAACGATTTAGCTACTTTTCTTTCAACATTCAAAAGTTGTTTGATAACAAGGTCATTTTCTATATTTATTCTGAAACTCATGGTAGGAAAGGAGCCAATAAGGTAACTTCATTTCTTATTAATCAGTATATTACAAACATCCTTAACCCAAAAATCTAGTAGTTAAATATATTCTGTGAATCTGCAGGAGGGCAAATAAAAATTACATGCTCTTTAGATATTTACACTACATTGTTCATGAGAAGACACATTTGCAGTCAGTTCTTGTCACATTCCCAATAAGTGGACCTACATACCTAGAATGTGACAAGGGTATGGGTCTGATAAAGTCAAACATTTTTAGTGAAATTCGTTAAGACTGGGTTGCAGTATTCCAAAGTGCAACAATGAAAATAATGAATATATGTAAGACAAAAAGAAAAACTCTCACTGCTCTTATAATAGGTCCAGGAACAACCAAAAAAATTGAGCTTCCCAAGATCTACTCCAAGTTTCTTCTTCTTCTTCCTTCCAAGTATTAGGCCAAGGCCTGTTACGATCCTATAGAAAATTTTCCCTCCAGCGTTTGAGGGAAATTCTCGTATAAGACTTGAAAGCATAATAATAGTCCCTTCGATTGGTTGCTGGCCAAAGGAAGGATACTCCAAGTTTTACAAATTAAACTAATCTGTTCCATCACAAGTTCATCCGCAGACAGGACGTTCCTATATTATGATTACACCTGAATAACCATGAAGCACAAAGGTTTGTAATCTAGCAATTCTATGCATTGAGAGGGAGAAATGTTGGAATTTTTTTTAAGGACCTCTCATCAGATTTGTTGCTTAATGGCTCCAAATCACCTTATATATAACATGGCTTGCATTATCATAATCATTTTGCATGTTATTAAATAATTCTTCCAAGAATGAGAGTTTACAGCAGCAACATTTTCAGGAGATGGATTAGATACTTTGTAAACACTGTAATACATGGTCCCAACCAAAATAATTGCTCTTCTTATACCATTAAAATGGCTTGTTCCATGAAAACTTTTACATAACCCAAATATACTAAAGCATTCCAATGATAATGATGATGATGATGATAATACACTACCATATTATATTAATGTAAAAGTGTTTTTAAATCAATCATTAGGTTAATTTAAAAACAGGCCTAATCAAGAAAAAATATTTTTCGTCGTTACGCATGTTTTATGGATAGTTTCTTATTTCCTATAGTTTCAACGTTTCTATATTAATTCTATTATAGTTTTGAAAATCTTTCGTTGGACATGTTCTTTATTTCTAGCAAATTTTCCACGTGTACTAATATACGTGATCTGTGGAACGTGTTTGTGTTGGTTCAATGTGTTTATTTAGGTTTCTATGGTAACGCGATAAGTAACAACCAATAGCATTTCTTTCCCCTCCTACAAATTTGTTCCGCTTGAATATGAGGTATGAGAAATATACGATTCAAAATAATTTTAACGGTAAACCGCCCGTTTGTTTACGTCGGTGTTATATGGCGTGGTGAAACGCAAACACGCTTAGTTATTTTTCACCCGGTTATGTAACTCGTCGTGAAGGTTAAATTTCACCGATGTTGGTGAAACCGGCCCTTAGACGTATGCTATTAACATCGCTATCTGATCTCCCTTCCAGCTCTACAACTTCCTCAAACTTCACTAATATTTATGAATTAAATAAAAATAAAACGTAGTTTTATTTGATTTTCATATCTTAATATATAAAAATTACGTGTCACGTTGTTTGTCCGCGATGGAATCCTAAACTACTGAACTGATTTTAATAAAATATTGCACACTGTTTGCAGTTTGATCCAACTTGAGACTTAGGAAAGTTTATAACTAAGTTTATAGTCGCATTATTTTTATTGCAAATTATTTCTTTATTATTTAATAAAGAGTTATAATTATCTGTGAGTTCCATACGATTCTAACAGATGGCCGTGTAAGGCAATTGTTTTATTATTTAACAAGGTGTCTGTGCTTTTGTTGCAACCGCGAATTTCAATTGAATTACAAATATTGATTAATTCATAATTTAAGTGTGTTTGTGTTTATTTTATTTTCAATATATTGATAATAATATTAATTTCATGTATTAGTTTCAAGTAATCTGGCTGACAGACAGCAACGTAATTTAAATTTAACTGGACCGAGAAGGGACATTGAACAATATGGCGAATCAGTTCTAGAGGCCATGAATGATAAGATATCAAGTGAAGTTTCGCAAATTGGCATAGGCCTATGTGACATAAATCTTACATTTAAGAAGAAGGCCTTGTCTACCACTCAACCAGGTTTAAAAAAATACAAAAATGTAGTCTTACATCTAAATTACAATATATATATATATATATATATATATATATTATATATATTATATATATATAAACGATTACATGTTATGAATACAATAAAATTAATATTTATAATGTATTTTGATTTACTCTAAATTTAACGAATTAAATATATAATATGTACAAGATATATAAAAAACGAGGAAAAGATTAATGACATAGTATAATATTAAATAAATAGAGAAAAATTAATTATTAGACAACAGGTAACTGTATAAGCGTGACTTAAAGGTGCCAAGTGTGCGGCAACCCCTGATATATTGAGGAAGGAGATTCCAGGAGCGGGCAGAGGCTACTGTGAAGGAAGTAGAATAGGAGGAAGTGCTATGAAGAGGAATTGTTAGCAGACTGCTATCTTGTGACCTAGTGTCAATATTGTGGTAAGAGGATAACTTCTAAAATCTGGATGCCAGGTAAGTAGGGACGTAGGCATTCAGAAGCTTGAAAAGTAGTGAAAGAGAGTGCAATTTACGTCTGTCAGTAAGCCGGAGCCAAGAGGAGGTTATTAAAGTGTTCAGAAATATGGTCATAACGGCGGATATTGAAAATGAATCGAACGCAAGCATTATGAACACGCTGCAGTCTCTGCGACAAGTCATAGTTTAGATCATTATATATAATGTCACAATAATCGAAGTGTGGTAACACAAGATTCTGCACAAGGATTTGTTTTAACGAAACTGGGAGATAATTCTTTAAACGTCTAAGATAATGTAAGATGGAGAAAGTCTTTTTACATATGTGTTTCACTTGTGTTTGCCAGGTTAAATTTGCGTCTAGATGTAGTCCAAGACCTATTACTGAAGAAGAATAAGGGATAATTATATTATTTATAATAATGTTTGGAAGTGTAGATATGTCAAAGGTTGTAAACAGTCTTTGTTGTCCCATTAGAATTATTTGTGACTTGTTAGGATTTAGATTTAGACCGATACTTGAAAGACCAGTTAAAGATGGATATGAGATCGTCATTCATTTTCGTCAAGCTGTTATAGAGAGAATGAGGAGGTGAATGTAGGTAAATTTGGAGGATCATCAGCATAGAGGTGATAACGGCAGTGCTTTAGTACAGTTGGTAAGTCATTTATGTAGATTGAGAAAAGAAGAGGTCCGAGAACACTGCCCTGGGGGACTCCAGTCGGCACGTTGCGCCAAGACGAAGATCTGGAGTTTAATGAAACGGAAGTCCGTTAGTTATAATAATATGCCTAATATTACAGAACAATCTCCATGCCTCAATTAAATGAAAAACAAGATGACTATAATATATCACAAGATGATATTACTATACAGAGACTTCTTGATGATGATGAGAATCCAAAGTGCCCACAAGTTCGTAGAAAAAAAACGAAAGTATAATGAAATCAGCAAGCCTCCTCAAAATATTCCATCAATAAATGCATATAATCCTTATGATACACTTATGGATGATACTGACAATGCAGACAACATAAATTCGTCTCAATCAACAAAACCACTTCCACATAAACCATCACCCATATTTATACCGGGTGTAGTTAACGTACCAGAACTAAAAAATTGTGTAAAACAAAAACTTTCTGATTTAGATTTCTCACTTAGTTTACTACAACATAATTTAACGCATACCTTAGCCACAGCAACGTGTGGCCGGGACCTATATATATAACAAAGTCGGATTAGTTACACTATTTATAACTCAAGAACGGCTGGACCGATTTTTATGATCTTTGATTTGTTGGATTTGTTTCCGCCCCGAATAGCAGATAACTATTAAAACATCGGAAACATTAACGTAAAAATATTTAAAGGCGATACGACGTTCGCCGGGCTAGCTAGTTTATTATATAATTCAGTGACAGCTCTTTCGGTACACTGTACCTTCTTCAGACATGTTAACAAATTATGAATTGTGTTCCAACTGATCTAAGCAACAATACAACAATATGTATTTAAATTTTTTTAATTTAACAAAGGGGATTCATTCAAATCAAGTTGAGAATTTTGAATGAATCCCCTTTGTTAAATTTAAATAAATATTGATGTATTTTTGCTTAGATCAGTTGGAACACAATTCATAATTTGTTAACATGTCTGAAGAAGGTACAGTGTACCGAAACAGCTGTCACTGAATTACATAATAAATATGAAAATCAAATAAAACTACGTTTTATTTTTATTTAATTCATAAATATGGATTTTCATCAAGTAAACACCAACTCAATTGATTATTCACTAATATTATTACTTTCGTCGTTAGTTGATCCTTCTAGCGAAACATCGCTGAAAAAAATTGCATCTAACTAACTAACTCACTGACACTATCGAAACCGTAGGTTCAGAATCTCTCCACATATCTCTATCCTGAGCTAATGTTTTTTTAGATTTAGATTTATTTATTTAGCCTGGTGGAGTTAAGGCCATATGTGGCCTTCACTTCCACTCACCAGGACAAACATATATTACATCAGAATATAACAATCTCAATTATTGACTGTAATATTTAATACTAAATAAAAATTTGATCAAAAAGATAATATATATTATATTACGATCTATAATGCAACCAATTAATGTTAGTTAAAATTAAGACTAAAACTAGCAATAAAATGTATACAAGCAAGAGGTATTAAATTGTCACTGTCTAATGTATATAAAAAACAGAAAAATAATGAGATGTGGAAAACTAATTTTACTATTATACAATATTTAAAACAAAACAAAAGAAAATATTTGTTAATCTTAATATTTATTTTCATAAGTGATTAAATGTATTATTTGTTAAAATATTACTATCAGTGAGTTGTATAAGTTAGTTTGTTATTAAATAATTCTTTAGTTTGATTTTGAAGGATGTTATAGTTTGGCAGCCTCTGACATAGGGTGGAAGGGAATTCCATGTTTTTGTAAGTGAGACCGTAAAAGATAATGAATAATATACAGTGTGATGAGGAGGGATATAAAGGACAATGTGCTGATGGGATCGAGTGTCAAGATTATGTGTGTCTGATAGTCTGATGAAGCGGCGTGATAAATAATTACGCGATGATGTGTGAAGTATTTATAGAGAAGGGATAGGGAATGGACAGTTCTACGATCTCTTAGACGAAGCCACGATAATTGTTCCAGGGACGGTGTAACATGGTCACATTTGCGAATACCACAAATAAAACGTGTGCAAGAATTATGAACACGTTGAAGTCTTTGAGTGAAAATAGTATTTAAGTCTGTAAAAAGAGTGTCACAATAATCAAAATGGAGCATTGCAAGTGTTTCTACTAACATTTTCCTAAGAGCGAATGGCAGACAATTTGTTATGCGATGTAATTAATGTATTATTGAGAAGACTGTTTTGTATGTATGGTTTAATTGTGTATTCCAATTTAAGTTGTTGTCAATAAATACTCCTAGAATTTTTACTGTCTCACTATAAGGGATTTGAACTCCATTTAGTGACACATGCGGGGGTTTAGAAAACCACGCCTCTACTACCATTTGTGGCGTTAGAAAAGCAAACCACGCTCAGCGTAACACTTGTCCGGGATCGGGTTTTGTTATTGCTGTATTTATTAATGTGGTCCTGATATTCAAAGAAGTTATCTGTAAAAGAAAGCAGCTTGCCTCGGGCCCATGAAAGGCAGCTATTAATTCATCTTTCTTTCCCTGATGAACATATATGCATATATAGATACTGATTATTAAATGCATACAGTGAGTGATTTTTGTAACAGGATAGTGAACAACTACTTATACTTGAATAATAACAGAGGGGCGTTGTTTAAAAAGATAAGCTTTTAATATAAACAAGTTGGTAATAAATAAAATAGTAAATTAATAACAAAAGATAATTCTTGATCAAACAATCAAGCATAGCTGTAAAAATAACTGAATAAATAACGTACCATTCATAATACCACACTCACACACGTGTCCAAGCTTTAGGAATCACTTCTTCCGTACATTGTTGGACTAACTCAAAACAGACCTCTTCTCGGTCTCAATCAACTTGTCTATATAGACCACCATATTAACCTTCTAGTCGCATGGTGAGCTGGAACTGGATTCCACCTTTGAATCCGTCTTTAAATAACCAAAACGTCGGTTGCTAAGGCTGATCGAATGATAATGTTCGGTAAGAGTACAATGTATATAAAGGTTCCCAAGTAGAGGGGATATGCGCCGTAGAGATGCGCGGCAGAAAGGATGAAAAGGGGAGGGGTAGGCACAAGGAAAACAGGACATTGGCATATTTCATAAATGTTCTGTAGTAGTGAGGAGAACAAAGATACCATACTGAACCGCATAAAAGCACTTTCGGTTCACAATTTAAGTTGTTGTCAATAAATACTCCTAGAATTTTTACTGTCTCACTATAAGGGATTTGAACTCCATTTAGTGACACATGCGAGACTGTGTTTAGGTCAATTGTAGATAATAGTCTCTGGTGACCCATAATGATTGATTGTGACTTTCTAGGATTTAATTGCAGTTCATATTTAACTGTCCAAGTCATTAGTGAGTCAAGATCCACGTTCATTTTGAAAACATCGTCATGTAGAGAATATTTGTCTGTGTGGATGTAGATTTGCATGTCGTCTGCAAATACATTATGTTCGCAATGCTTTAGGGAGTTGGATATGTCATTTATGTAGATTGAAAAAGCAAAGGCCCAAGCACCGAACCCTGTGGAACCCCAGCTTTACAGAAGGATCTAGAAGTACATAATGCATTATTTCCTACAAACAGATTGCTGGCGCTCATGAAGGTAGGAATTGAACCATTGTGTGGCACTATCAGAGAGTAAGAGGTTTTTAAGTTTATGCAACAATAAGTCCAAGTCTACCGTGCCGAATGCTTTACTAAAGTCCAGTAATGTAAGAATGGTAAGTTTTCGATTATCAGCAGCTTCGCGTATGTCTTCGCAAATATTTTAGTAGAGCAGTATTTATATTGTGTCCTGTCCTGAAGCCTGACTGAAATTGATCTAGAAGGTTGTATTCATTTAGGTATTCTGTCAGTTGTTTATGGACTATTCGTTCCAGATCATTCGAAAGGGTAGGTTAAATGCTAATGGGTCGAAAGTCGTTCGGAGTTGAGGGCGTTTTAACTTTAGGCAGTGGGCGTACGAGGACGTATTTCCACAATGAGGGATATGTAGAAGTTTGCAGTGAGGAGTTAAAAATATGAGTTATAGTAGTTCCTTCTGCTTTGGTTTTTGATCGCATGATGGTACTTTCTTTACGTCGTAATCTGTAACATATGATAAGTGGAAATGTTCTCTGTCGGGTTGATTTATCATTGATAATTCATTCCCAATATAATCTACTTCCTTCAAATCATGGTTAATATTATTCTCCCACATCATTCTTGGTCTGGGCGTTTTCCCCCTGGTTTTCCTATCAGGTTACATTCATGTCTTTCATTCCCCATAAAAACTTGCATCACTGTCATTCAATTCATAATCAGAAATGTTTTCAATGAAATCGAAATCCATAGATTCTCTTAGAACTCGCTGTTTTTCCTAGCCGCCATCATGAATTCCAAACACTGTATAATATGAAATTAACTAGTCGAACCCCAACAGCACATAACGGTAAACTATTGAAATCCGAAGGAAGATGTTTCACAATACCTTACAACACTCTGGAAAACAAATAAAGCCATTCTACCCCTCCACAAGCTACATAGTTTTGGTCTAAACTTGCGAGAAACTCCCTGACCTAATATACTTTAGTGCCAATGTGAGGGGTAGCGGTGAAAAATTAAAGGCCGTTTGTGTAAGTCGCATTATTTGACAATGTGGTGGACAACAATCAATTTCTCATTTAGGTCAAGCTTACTTTTCATCCCATAATTGAATCGACTAAAAAATGAAATAAGTTGATTCTAGTAGATGAAGATGTGCTCTTTCTAATGGTACTAAAGAAAACAACATTTGAGATGATGTAATTCACCTTATTTGAGCTTGAACATATCTCACTTTTAACAATTGCATATTTGGCACCATGTTTATGATCTACTATAATCCTAGATAAGTAGCTATGAATAACAGTATTTGGGCAATACACTGTTTCAACCACCATTAAAAAAATTACCAATATTAGTCTCCGTTTGTTTATTGTTCTTGGGATATTTGACCTTAAAGTAGGACTAAAATTTGATACGACAGATTTTGTTAGGCACTTTGATCTACGCTGGTGACTCCTAAAGTGGACGTCCTTCCGCCGGACTACGTTTTTTGCATGTAGGATAAATAGTTGTGCAAGACGTAGAAATAAGAGGTCCCTACTTGCATTTGCCTTGTAGTAACAAAGAGTTAAAAATTGAATGTTGTTCGATTTCTTGATTGATTCATCAAACAGGCCTCGATATGAAAGGTCATAGCTTCCCAAACACTAGGTATTACGATTTGAAAATTTGCACAGCTTCATTTCTAAAGAGGTTCCACACCTACACCAAGTTTCAGCGATATTGAACACGTTGAGCGTGGGGCACTAGACCACTTGAGATGGAATCACCCTCATGCTGATGCGTAGGACTAACTTGCTGTGAAGACAATATCACAGAAGAGCGATTAAGGAATGCACAGAAAAATGATGCGTTTTTTTCAATCAAAATTTGAAGATGAACATTTATTTCATAACGAACAAGGGATATTGTACAAGAAACAATATGACGGGACTAAACAAGTAGTAGTACCACAGCACTTGATATCCAAACTATTGCACAATTATCAGAAACACCGTTCACTGGACACCAAGGTATTAAAGAACCTCAGCCCTATTGAAAAATCGGTATTGGCGGCCGAGTATGGCTAATGATACAGACAATTTTGTAAAAACGTGTGATCAATGCGCACGAAGGAATGGAGAACGCAATCACATTGCACCCCTTGGCGAGCCACCCGAAGCAACAGAATTCCTTTAAATTCAAGGCACCGATTTCGTCGGACCTCTTCCAATCACTAAGAACGGAAATAAATATATTCTAACATTTGTTGATCATTTTACGATGTATTGTTTTTGCAATAGCAGTTCCAGATCAAACAGCTGAGCGGTGTAGCCCGAGAGCTAGTAAAAAATATAATACCACAATTTGAAATCCCTAAATATTTATTGTCAGGTCAAGGTACTCAACTTCTATCTAAATTAGTGAACGAAATCTGTAAATTGCTAAAGATAAATAAATTACAGATAACTGCATTCCACCCACAGATTAATGGAGTTTGTGAGAGGTTTCACTAGACATTAATAGATATGGTATCTCACTTTGTGTCGAAAGATGATCAATGGCGGGGCGAGTATTTACCATATGCAGTGATGGCATATAGGAATACGCCACACACAGTCACGAAATATAGCCCGCACTATCTATTTTTCGGTAGAGAAATAAGGTTTCCAATAGAGGATGATTTGAGAGACGTGTTGAGAAGAAATCCCAAAGGTTACGATGAACATGTACTAGAATTAGCTAAGAAGTTGAAAGTTGTTAATGAACTTGTGAAGAAGAGAGATAAATACGGTAGACAACGTTCTAAGAAATGTTATTACCGAGGAAAAACGCTACGATCGTTCAAGGAAGAATTAGTGTATATTCTGAACTCAGCTGCTTAACACGTTGTAAATAGAAAGTTTTCAAATAAATGGGATGGCCCATTCGAAATATTACAGAGATTATCGGCATTAACATATAGGATACGGAGAGAACACGGTCCAGAAATGGTCGTCCATATAAATTGTATAAAGAAATGTAAAATAAACAAGTCTTGTCGCGAATCACCCATAGAAGTGCATAGGTCCAAAGAAATGAATAACATTATTGAGACAAAAGAGAGTCGAACACAGGTCCACGCAATGACAAGTCCACCAAATGATCTAGAAACTCTTACGGTCAGGAGACACCCGTACTGTTTGAGACCACGAAAAGACCACGCAACGGACAAATTATTCAACAGGTGATAAGTGAAGAAATAGCTTCAGATAACTCAGAAGAATAAGTGGACGGAGACATAAAACAAAATCCAGCTGATAAGAGCACACAGTCAATACAGAGAGGAGTTGTACGCACTTCCCCTCTCCAAGAAGGAGATATAATATGTGACGAACAATTAAAGCACTTCCCCTCATTAGACCGGATGACGCCATATGCCGAAGATCTTGCAGACACACAGCTTACGGATATAAGCGCTGATAATACAGGAAATGAAACAAAACGTTCACCTTATCTCTTACGACAGCGCATTAACGCTAAATAAATTATTTTAAAGAACGTATAGAAAAAATCCAGATGGAGAAACTCGGAACCAGATAGATCATGTATTAGTGGATAAACGCTGGCACAGTAGCATCATCGATGTTAAATCAGTTAGAAGGACCAGACTGCAATTCGGATCATCATCTGGTCAGAGTGAAAATCAGACAACGGCCATCGCTTATGAGAGGAACAAACGCTAAAGATGATTCTGTAAAATTTGAAATAAAAAACTTGAAAAATGATGAAATGCGGCAAGAATACCAAATCAACATTGCTAATAGATTTGAAGTACTGGAATCTTCCGATGACAATGTGGCAAACGAAGAAGAAACTGATACAAATAAAGAATGGGAGGCTATAAGAAATACTATTAAATTGTCAGCATCAGAAAGCATTGGTTGTTTAAAAAAGAGGCAAAACAAGAAATGGTTTGATGAGGAATGTGCCGACATTGTAAAGAAAATAAAGCTAGCAAATATGAAATGGTTACATGAGCCAAATGAGGTAAATTTAGAGCAATTGGGTAGTGTTAGACGGGAAACCACCAAGTTACTAAAGAGTAAAAAGAGGGAATATTTGAGAGAGAAGATTAATGATCTTGAAATGAATGCAAAAAAATAGGAACATTAGAGAATTATATCAGGGAATTAGCATAGAGAAGAAAGGGTTTCAGGCTAGAACAAACATAATTCGGAATGAAAATGGGGATATGATTGCAGATTCCAGGAGTATATTAAATAGATGGAAAAGTTACTTTAATCAGCTATTACATGTACATACAGAACAGGACATTGAGGAGGATAATTTACAGACAGCAGAAATGCTAGTCACAGAGCCAAGTGCATTAGAGGTTGAAATGGCGATTGAAAAATTGAAGATGTATAAAGCATCAGATTCAGATGAGATCCCAGCAGAACTGATAAAATCAGGGGGAGAAAAATTGATGGACAAGATACGCTGGTTGCTTAATCAATTATCGTACCAATTTATAAGAAAGGAGATAAAACTGATTGCAACAACTACAGGGGCATCTCATTACTATCAACTTCGTACAAAATTCTAACAAATATATTAGTCAGCAGACTCACTCCCTATATTGATGACATTCTAGGAGATAATCAATGTGCATTTAGAAGAAACAGGTCTACAACAGATCAGATTTTTAGTATAAGACAGATTTTAGAAAAGAAATGGGAATATAATGGTACTGTACATCAACTGTATGTAGACTTCAAAAAAGCATATGATTCAATTAAGAGGGAGAAGTTATATAGTATCCTGCTGGAGTTCGGAATTCCTAACAAGCTAGTTAGACTTATACGAATGTGTCTAAATGGCACAAAGAGTAGGGTGCGTGTAGGCAAACAGTTTTCGGATACTTTTGAAATCCAGAATGGGTTGAAGCAAGGAGATGCACTATCTCCTCTACTATTTAATTTTGTACTAGATCATGCCATTAAATCTTTAGAGAATGAGGAAGGCTTACAACTCAATGGCATTAATAAGCTGTTAGTTTATGCTGATGATGTAGTATTGTTGGCCGATAGCGAGGAGATACTAAAGGACAACACGCACACGCTATTGAGTAACACTAAGAAATTAGGACTGGAAGTAAATATCAATAAAACTAAATATATGGTCACACATAGAAATTCATTAAATAATGGAAATGTACAGCTAATGACAAATGAGGGAAAGTTTGAGGAAGTAGGCTGAATTCAAATACCTAGGAACAATAATCACAAATAGGGATGAGATGCACAAAGAAATTAAACATGGGCTCAATTCTGGAAATGCGTGCTATTATGCATTGCAGAGACTTTTGATGTCCCAACTCCTTTCAAATAACGTTAAACTGAAAATATATAAAACTATTATTCTGCCAGTTATATTATATGGGTGCGAAACATGGACTCTTACTTTAAGAGAGGAAAGGAGATTACGAGTATTTGAGAATAAAGTACTTAGGAACATTTTTGGAACAAAGAGAGATGAACAGACAGGTGAATGGAGAAGACTACATAACAATTAACTACATGGTCTTTATAGGAAGCAAGATATAATAAGAACAGTTAAGTCTCGTAGAGTGCGATGGGTAGGACATGTTGCACGTATGGGGAATGAAAGACTTGCTGGAGGCTTCTTGTAGGAAAGCCAGAGGGAAAACGCCCAGTTAGTAGACCAAGAATGAAGTGGGAGAATAACATTAACTATGATTTGAGGGAGGTGGATTATACAGGGAATGATTGGAAAGCATTGGGTCGGGATAGGGATGTATGGAGAGCTTATGTCCGTGCGGCCATGAACCTACGGGTTCGATAGTGCCAATGAGTAAGTAAGTATAGAAAAAATTATTTTCTCCCTGTGATACATGTTACAAAGTTTTATCACCAGACTCTATGTATGATACAGATCTACATACTTATGCAACGCCACAACTGGACAAACGATTAATTTTCCTAAAAGAAAAGGATATTTTACTATTAGGAGATACTTGGACCATATGTACGACAGTAGGAATCATGGACTATGTTGAGTTACTAGAGCACATGCGTGGAGCTTTAACTGCTATCAGAAAGAATGTTAGGATAGTTACAAATGATAAACCAGAATATAAAATCGTATACTCTGCAGAAATCCAGAGAATGCAATTTCTCACGAAAAGTTAAGACATTGAGGTAACATAATTCCAAGCTTTATTACTTCATCAGCCCAATTATCCATCAGATAGAATTGTTGACCATGAGACCACTACACTTATGCCCATATCGGTAAGACGCAGAATAAACATAAATTCTGCGCAGTTTAATAGGAAGCGAAGAGGACGCAGGTGGTTATATTATGAAATACCTCTATGCAACTTTAGACCATCAAGACATGGAAACCATGAACCGTTTTTTATTGATCCGACTCAAGGATTTGCTAGGAAGATGTTTTATGAGCAGATGAGCAGGAAGAACAAGTTACAATTATTGAGAAATTAAATCAAAAAGTTGAAATTAATTCTAAAAATATTATGCGAGTGGCAGGAGCTCTAAAGATAGCCATGGATTCTACTTTAAAATATATTTCAGATTCAAATGTCAGATTAGCTACATTTACTGCAGGTATTGGAGAACTAGAGTTTAGCAATTATACAAGTTTTTGAAAACTTGATGCAATTGCAAGAGAGTCTAGCAACATTTACTGCAGAACTAGAGTTCGCAATTATGCAAGTTTGTGAAAATTTGATGCAATCGCAAGAGAGTCTAGCAACATTTACTGCAGAACTAGAGTTAGCAATTATACAAGTTTGTGAAAACTTGATGCAATTGTAAGAGAGTCTAGATATGACTTCTATAGGAAAGTTGTCCACAACGCTGATACCACCACGACTATTTTGAGTGAAGTTGCGAATCACCTACCTGACGGGACGAGCCTTATTGCCCCGCCGATTGTGGAAAATATGTATGTATACTACCAAGTAGCAGAAGTACATGCTAGCTCGACCCTAGCAGGAATTAGATTATTCATAGATATCCCCCTGATGGAAGCAGATAGATCGTTTGAAGTATACCGACCTCATCCCTTCCGTATTACAACCAAGAGATATGAGAGTATGTGAGTGTAAAAACACCCCGAGGCTCACATCTTGCTGTTAGTGAAAACAGACAGATGTTCTCTACATTATCATTTGAAGACCTTGCCCGTTGTAAAGAGGGATATCACACGATGTGCTCTGCTGGTTTTGTGTTACTAGATCATATGTCACAACATTGCCTAATAGCTTTATATCTAGGCTATGATGACACTGTTAAAAGAACCTGCAAACACACTACTGAAGAACGATATTTCGATCCAGTGTGGATCCGCTCAGCACGCAGTAAATGTTGGTTATATTCCCTACCAGCCCCCACATCTGTGACACTCAAGTGTAGAGGCAATGGCCCAACTACCGACTATTTCCCTACACACACACTCCGACTACAAGATACTGGCGTATTGAATAACTCCCACAAATGCTTCATTTATGGGGAAATTTTTAAATTATCACCATATGCCCTTGGAAGATCGCGAGCGGATCTACAGAGAAATCATATAATTTTACCTTCTATAATATGGGAAGCCGGATATAATAAGAACAGTTAAGTCTCGTAGATTACGATGGGCAGGACATGTTGCACGTATGGGGAATGAAAGACTTGCATGGAAGCTCCTTGTAGGAAAGCCAGATGGAAAACACCCAGTTGGTAGACCAAGAATGGGGTGGGAGAATAACATTAACTATTTTTTTATTTTTTTATTATTGATTTCGTACATCTCAATGATGGATAAATCATATTTGAAGAGAAAAATTATAAAAATATAATTTTTCTCTTTAAATATGATTTATCCATCATTGAGATGTACGAAATCAATAATAAAAACATGGAAAAAGCCGTACTGGCTGTAATGTATAATTCCCAAATATGTCTTCTTAATAAAGGAGCCGCCATTTGCAAGATAGAAGCATGGCTTCATAGCATTTGGTGGACGGGAATTACAATGTATGTAGAGAGGGATTTGCGTTTAGATCGGTACTTGCTCAGGTAGCTCAGTTGGTAGAGCACTTGGTCTAGAGAACCAAGGGTCCCGGGTTCAAGTCCCGGTCGGAGCGTATAATTTTTCTCTTCAAATATAACATTAACTATGATTTGAGGGAAGTAGATTACACAGGAAATGATTGGAAAGCATTAGCTCAGGATAGGGATGTATGGAGAGCTTATGTCTGCGCGGCCATGAACCTACGGGTTCAATAATGCCAGTGAGTAAATAAGTAAGTAATAATATCATTAATAACTAAAGGTGAAAAATAATTTTTGCAGAAAGAAGTCGACAAGAAGGAAGCATTACAGTCATTACATCAGATCGCAACTCAGGAAGTTGATGGCAACAAGATATGTTTGCATATCGCCAACTTACACCTGCAAGCACAGCGACTCTTCAACGCGCCCAGGATGACAAACTCAGTAACCATTATTGGGACCGGAGGTAGTCACTCATAACGTTGGTCACATTAATCATAGTAGTAATTTTCAGGAAAGGCATAAGGACATGCGTGACAGCCCGAATGAGTCAAAAGCAACGCAATAATGATTATATAACTCTAGATGAACCCATAGACATCCCAACGCACGAGGAGAAGGAAACTACAGGCGTCACCCGTGAAACAGAGCCGAAACATGCTGACAACGCTAAAGTCTACTTCAAACGATAGTAATTGAAGATATATGTATGAAAAAAAAAATAGGTGTTCAAGATTTATAACGTATTTCCTACAAATTGCACACAGAACAAAATTTACACATACACATATTTTAAGTTAAGACTCAAACTTTATGAATATACATGTTTTTTTTTGTTTGTTAAAATTTACCAGAATGAAAAGTAATGTAACTTGTACTTAGATGCTATAATTTTATGAATTCAAAACTTTGATTTCTGGTAGATAATACACGTCTTTTATGCCAGACGATGTATTTTCAGTTAGAGAGAGGGTATTGTTGTGCCCACCAGCTGTAATACTTAGGCCCCTAAAAACCCCTTTTTAAAAGGCACCTTAAAATAGAGTTATTCAGATAGAGAAACTTTATTAACACCCTGTATTGCGACAGGTGACGAAACAACGCTATGCAAGATATTATGTAGTTTTGCTAGCTTGCGACTTTATTGCTGTGTAAGAGTTACACAACATGACTCATTACCAAACGATTGCAGATACAGTGACCGAGTTTGATCACCCAGCGTGATGGAAGAACGCCCCTCTGACCAGCGACTTAATAATTTATTATAAAACATAGACACCGCAGATCACAGAAGGAAGAGAGAGGGGGGAGATAGATAGATAGATAGATAGATAGAGATAGAGAGAGAGAGAGAGAGAGGAGAGAGAGAGAGAGAGAGAGAGAGAGAGAGAGAGAGAGAGAGAGAGAGAGAGAGAGAGAGAGAGAGAGAGAGAGAGAGAAGACAGAAGAGTCGAGAACAGAGACGACAATAGTCGGTAGTACGGAGGGCCAGCTTCACACTTAGACGACCACAGTTCGACCCCGACGGGTGGAGGACCCGGAGGAAGCCAGTATCCAGCTTCACACTTGAAGACGAGAAACCACCGAGGAAACCAGTCGACGACAAAGAAGGAACCTAAGGAGGAAGCCATGAAGTCTACCATCGTCGTTATCACCACCCTAATTGTAATACAAAGTAAGTATAGAGAACCCTTATCTGTCTAGTAACTCTCTTCCCCCGTAATTCAAATAAATACTATTGTTTTGAGCTGGTTATCTGCATAGCCTATACGTAGCGTGTTACTTTGTTGTTCTAGACCCGCGTAACAAGCCTCATACTCTCTCCTAACTCGGGTGATGTTGATTAAACATAACAAATTTTACTGTTATATTGTTTTACTCTGTACTCTTAATTTTAATAAATCTTAATTTATAGATCATATGTGTTTTATTTGATGATTCATCGGAATCATACTGTAAGCCAAGAGAGACGCAGTCTGGGTCTCGGCAGGGAAATAATCATTTCCGTTGACCCCCATGTGGACTAGCATAACGCTCCAATTATGGCACGACATCATAATGTCGTAATTTCGTCTATTAATTTGAGGCAACGGTAGGAATTTGCATTTGAGGATTTTCATGAATATATAGAATTCAATATTATAATTGAAATAATCGTTAGAAAAAATGTAAAAATAATTGTAAATGGTAGGAAATAACTTGAAAAATGAAACTCTAAGAAAAAAATGTCATAGGAATTTATCAATGAATTTAAAAATTCGCGTCACAGGTTGTAAAGAATGGCCTAAATTTATTATAGAAATATCTGTAGACTTTCGTAATTGAGAGCGTTCATATTCAGTAAAAACTTGCTTTTTATTTCTTTTTAATTATTGTATCTTACTTTGTATCCATGTAATTACAGGAATTTTTGTTTTTAAATTTTCATTTTAGAAACGAGTATGTACATTAGTCAGCGGCTGTCTGCTGCAATACGCCTCAGGCAAGTTAGAAACATATTGAAATGCTATGGAAAGCATTGAAAACAAATATTTCTGTTACCAACGTTGACGGAAAAAACAAATGAGTAGAGTTTATGCTTCATTGGACGAGAAATTCACTAATTCGATCAATGGATGTTCTCACGGAAAACTCAGGTCACCGGTGATTGCAAGTAATTGAGAAGCGACAAATATCTTTGCATGCGGCCGTAATTATATAAACACTGGTTCAGATACTGGTTGATTACCAACATAACTTATCCCTAGTGTATACTTATCTATATATCTTCGGGTTTTTACAGCTGCTGCCGTCTTCCCGTGCCAAACCTCCAAAGCCTACGGTCTTGGGCATCTTTGATGCTTAGCCCTCTAGCTTGCATTACTGTCTTCATGTTTTCCTTCCATGTTAACCTTGGTCTTCCTCTTTTCTTCTTTCTGTTCGGATGCCATTCATATAGTTGCTTCGGCCATCGCCCATCTTCCATTCTTAAAACATGTCCTAACCACTTTAATTCCTTCTCCTCAATTCTTTCAATTATGCTTTTTTCTCCTTCCATTATGTTTCTAATTTCCTTATTTGTGGTATGTTGTAATTTAGACTTTCTGGCACTTCTTCGTAAGTAATCCATTTCTAGAGCTATTAGTCTATTCTTGTAGTACTTATTGATTGTCCATACCTCACTTCCGTACATTGCAACAGATTCCATCAATGTTTTACCAATAAATTTTTTTGTGCATTTCCAAATATGCTTATCCCACCAAATGGAATTTAACAATGATATTATTTTGCTACTCAATTCAATTCTATGTTTTATGTTCCCTTTGCCTATACCTTCGATGTTATCCATAATCATTCCCAAATATTTAGTTTGTTTCACTTGCTTTATTTGGATTCCTTCTTCCAATATTAAATTTTCTCTTTCATTGCTATTTATTGCCAGATATTCTGTTTTTTTGTAAATTTACTGTGAGACCCCATGATTCATATGTGTTTTTCAACCTTTTTATCATGAATTCCATATCAAATTTGTCTTGCGCTAAAACCAGTTGATCATCGGCAAATTGTAATGTCAGCAAAAATCTGTTGCCTATTGGGATCCCCATACCTTTGCAGCTTTGTTTCCATTTCGTTAATATAAATTCTACATAAATATTAAATAAAATTGGTGATAGACTGCACCCTTGTTTCAATCCCTTTGAGGTTTTTATAGGATTAGACATTGTATTTCCAATTTTAACATAAGCGGAGTTATCTTTATAGATTTGTTTAATAATTTCTATTAGGTTTCTGTCAATATTGTATTTCTCCAATAATTCCCATAATTTGTTCCTCGGAATTGAGTCATAAGCTTTCTCTAAATCTATCATTGTCAAATGGGTTTCTTCTCCAACTGCAGTCCGTTTTTTAATTAACTGTTGTATTGCAAATATATTGTCAACACATGACCTTCCTGGTCTGAATCCATTTTGATCTTCTCCTAATTTGTCTTTAATATCCTTTTGTAACTTTGTTTTTAATAACTTCGTAAATATTCTATATAATGTGTTATTTATACTTAGTCCTCTGTAGTTTTTTGCGTCTCTTCTATCGCCCTTCTTGTATATTGGTACAATGTAGCTTATTTTCCATTCATCAGGAATCTTCTGTATTGCAATGCACTTATTAAACAAGTCCCTCAATCTACCTATTAAATTTTTTGGGCCATATTTAATTAACTCATTGGGTATGTTTCCTGGCCCTGGTGCCTTTTTATTCTTTAGGGTTTGAATTTCTAATTATATATCTATTGTATCAAATTCCAGGGCGTTCATTTCTATAGTTGGATTTTCTATTGTTTCCATAAACTCATTTCTAGTTTCTGACAGTAAAGCTTTGTAATGTTTTTCTGCGTCTGATTTTACTAACAAATTTATCTTGCTGGATCCTTGGTTAGTTTTCAGTGTTTATAGAAATCTCCATACTTCTGATGATTGTGATCCTCCTGTATAACTTTCTATTTCTTGGCATTTGCTTTTCCATAATTTGTTTTTTTTTCTTCTATCACTTTCCTTTTAACTTTGGCGTTTGTTCTCTTGTATTCTATCCAAATTTCTGTTGTTTTATTTGCCAACCATTCTAAGTAGCATTTTTTCTTCTCTTTGGTTAATTCTTCAATATCATCATTCAACCAATCTTGTGTATTTTGTTTTTTATTTATTGTGCCTAATGCTTCTTTTGCTGCCGAATGTATTATTTCCTTCAATTGATTATATTCTTCTTCTATGTCTTCCTTGTAATCCAAATTCTCAATTTTAATCCTCAGTCTTTCTTTATATAGGTTTTGATACTATCCTGATTAAATAAATACAGTTTAAATTTTTCTTCCTGCTTCAGTTGCATTGTCGATTCCCTCGCTTCATCATGCACTTTTTTCCCCGTAAGGAACTTATAATTTAATAAATTTGACATCTTAAATGTTATAGAATTTTACAATTAAGTATTTGTGCTCAAGCATAACTTTGTACCGAAATCAAGTTTTCGATACATGGATTACGTCATACTGCACAACAATACGCCATCGTGTCTCCATTTATTTTGTGATCATAGTGAATAGTGCCAAATTCTCTACGTACCCCCTCCTTTCCTTTACACGTCGTGTGCTATCGCGCATACTCCCCTCCCCTATTGAACCCTCAAATAAGCTGCGCTTACTAACATCAGATCATAATCTGTTTATTAACCAAGGAGTCAATGTTTTGTTTATTAGTCCCTTAGGCCAGGGTAGGACCACAAGAATCGTGTACCCTAGCCCTTGGCGGGACTAGTGTGAATGAAAGAGAGTACGTATGTTTCATTATGATTGTTTTGTTTAGATGATCGATGAGATTATTGTTTTCTTTTGTCAACTTATTTTCAATGTTAAGCTAATTATCTTTTACTTATTTGAATGTTATATCTGACTGTTTTTTTGACTCTCATTAAACGTAAGTTATCTGCTTTTAATTAACTTCTGCCTATTGATTTAGTAGCTAGTCAATGTCAGATATGAATGTAAAGTTCCAAAGCTTTCTCAAGCGAATATGACTTCCTCTTTCCTTAAAACTTCTACGATTATAATCTGTATAGCTTACAATATATTACATGCTTAATAATTTATTAAGGAAAGGTGAATTGATCTTCGTCTTTTATGGGCCCGGGCAAAGATATGTTAATTTGAGCAATCTATGTTTTAAACTCAAGGTATTTATCAACAACATTGGTACGATCCAGCACCGACGCGGCTCAATTAATGGTAGCAGATCGCGTGGTTCAATTTTTGGTTTGCAGTCACCGTGGTACGGTGCAACTTTAACACTTCATAGTGGGAAGTTGGTTCATGAGAAGGCTGTCAAGATCACATGTAAAATATTAATTTTCAATTATAAGTATATTTTATAAATATATGTTGTTGATGCAAATAGTGCGTTCTCTTTGATTAAAATAATTGATTTTATGATTTTTAATTTTTATATTAAATGTACGTAGTTCTGTCTTTCACACAACATTTCGCTGCCAGTCTCATTGATGTAATTTATTAATTATTCAGAATTTTATTATATGTTGGATATAATGAAAGTCTTCAATGACTCGGTCATTATCCTACAATGACATTTATTTAATATGACGTAATGTAACTTCTGATTTGTTACTTCTTGTTCTCTTTTATACGAGGCGTATTTTAATTATTGCCAACTTATATTTCTTTATTTTGCCTCCTCCCCCGTCGTCTCTTTTGGCGCTTTGTCAAGAGGCTCACTCTTAGTGTGACATTGAGCCAGATAACATGGCCTAGTGCCCGAGTATGGTGCACAGGATACTCAACAGCCATTACAGGGCCCACTTAACTTTGGCTGTTGGGAGCAACCTCTCTGCGTCGTTAATATTACGTGAATTCGTAATAGGTGATGCGCATCATACACAATCATTACTTCGAGTCAATCAACATAAGTATATTTGGTTTCTAATTAGGTGTAAAGTCACGGGGATCTCCGCATTATCAAAACTCTCTCCACAACAATTGTGTAGATCTAGGTGTTAGGCGGTAAATGTCTACATCTACAGTGGAGGAAATTGGTATAAAGGCACTTGTTAGAAGGGTGAACACAAGTTTATTTACTCTTTCTTTGGCCTTTTTCTATCTTAACTTAGGAAGTGATTGAGTATAAAACACACACAAATAATGTCAAAATTAATTATCCATTTTCGTTCAAAAAAGTACATGAAAACTGAAACCACTCTTACATATGGGTGGAAATTAGTATAAAGGCACTTTGTGTATTTCACAGATTAAACCAAAAAGACTCAGCACAAAGTTTACAACAACGTTCTAAAATTTAGTTGAACCTCCATTGTTCTTAATTACTTGGAAGATTCTCTTTGGCATTGACTTCATGAGGGTGTTTATTTCTTCCACTGAGATTGAAGCCCACTCTTCCCGAAAGCATCTTTCAGCTCAGTCATTGTCCCAAACTACCGTCCATTGCGATACACACGCCTTGCCAGGATTCCCATAAGTTCTCAATCGGGTTAAATCAGGACTTCAGACTGGCCACGTCAAAAGAGGTATTTATTTCTTCCTGAACCACTCCTTTGATTTAGCAGACACATGAATGGAAGTATTATCTTGTTGAAAAATTAGATATTCGCCAAATTCTTCATACATTCGTATCAATTCGGACTCCAGAAGCTCCTCAGTGTAGGACCCAGAATTTATCTTGGTGCGTATCCATGCCAATTTTGATCTTCCTTTAAAGCGGAATGCTGCCGAAATCATAATGCCTCCACCACCGAAGTTTCTACTCATTCTAACTTGCTCTTCAGTACGGAGGTCGTGCCAGTAATACTGAAAGCCATCAGGCCCGTCCAGACTAAACTTCTTCTTGTCACTGAATATTACTTTATTCCATTCTGAGGTCCAGAACATGTGTTCTTCAGCAAAAGTCATTCTAGCTTTCTTATGTGCATTGTTCAGAGGTAGTTTACTAAGACTTTTTTTAATTTTAGGTTCTTTTCTTCTGACAGAATTTGTCTTACTCGTCTGGCTGTTAATGACAACTTCAAATCAGCCTGGATTTGAAAAGAAAACATACTCTTACCTTTTGCTTTACGTAAAATGACATGTTTAGTGCGCTCAGACAATTTTCTTGTCCGTCCATTCTTCCCGTTGTTTCTATATTGTGAGCCCAGTTTGACAAAAATATCAATGACACATCTTGAACGTCCCAATTTCGTAGCTATTTGTCGATTGGAAAGGCCCATCTACTTGAAGGCACTAATTCTTGCTTTCTCTTCATTTGATAGTGGCTTTCCACGCGGCATTGTATGCACTACTGAGTTGTAACTGATGACGATGCTCACAGATACGTCTTGTCCATGTAACTGCAGTGTTTTGTTTACATTTACGTCTGTGTCAGAGCCAGAAGTTGACCTGCCTTTATACCGATTTCCACCCCTAGGACAGCGTTTTCTTAGTTTTTACGCAATGTTTACGTATATAATAAATACAAATTGTGGAGACCTGTATGAAATTATGTCGTAGATAATTATATGTAATCTATGACACATATACGGTATTTGCATAAATATTTGAGGCTGTTTTACTACTAAACGTTAGTGCCTTTATATCAATTTCCTCCATTGTACACCTCACGAGAAGTATCATTACGTGACTTAATTACGCATTATCTAAATTCAAATCAAAAGAATGTATCTACATCGAGTGCAAGATAGAAGAAACAAGTGTTTAAAGTGTAAGTTTAATATCACATATATTCTCAACATAAGTACTGTGGAGGGGTTTTAAACTTAGTGCACAATCAAATAACACTGAACAACAGCCAAAAAGTTACGGAACTAAAAGTGACCGTTTTATGTTAAGATGAAACTCCTAATTACGAATATGATAATTAAAATTATGATAGTGGTCTGGTTTTTAAATTATCAGCATGCCTAGTGTTACTGCGTATGCTGTGAATATTGTAGTCAGCGTGGATATCAAAGAAACACCCTTAGAGTAGGGGAGATAGTGACAGATGTATAATATAGATAAGATTTATCTTAAAGGGTCGGTGTTTACCCCAACAGGTTGTGAAATCAGTTGAAGCGGAATTTCGTGAGTGAACAATGGTTCGTGCCTTGGTGTATAAGTTATATAGATGTGCAGTTTTGTTGTGTAGAACACATGTGTGATATGTCTATATTTTGTCCGAATAATTTTTTTAATAATGCGCAGAGATATGACTGCAGTGTAGTAAAAGCTAAAATGGCACGACAATGTGTGTATAGTCCACATAATTTTTGTTATATTTGAGGAAAACTGACGTTCGCATCGCAAAAGCGACATATAGGCCTAATTCCATTTATTAAGAAAGCATACCAATCATTATTTCGGGTGCAAAATAGAGTATCTTGACAAAAATTTTGCTCCATATATTTTCTATAACGGCATGTTCTGCAAATCGTAGTGATTGGTTGAAAGGAAAGAAGAAAACCCCATGATTTGGAGAGAACAAACCAATCATGTAAGTGATTGTAATTTCTGCATGGTCCTACCAGTTAAGTTTATTTCAAGGAAGAAGAGGTCAGCCGTGAATTTATCGCAACATACCTTTAGCTATTCGTCCGGTGCCACACTCTATAAAGAGCTCCCTATTTCAGTATCACCAGGCTCTTACAATATTGATTCAGACAATGAAACGAAATCCAGCATTTCGGAAGAAATACAAAGACCATCTACATCCCATGATCCTGACTTCAATCCTGAAATTCCAACTCAGTCACACAGAATGACACTAGAGGAATTAAATAATCTTGTCCGAGACTCAGAACTCTCAAAGGCCAAAGCACAGCTCCTGGCTTCGCGACTTAGAGACAGTTTAAGTATCTTAGCGAGAATGTAAAGGCCTCTGCATATAGAACACGCCAGAAGCCACTTCAGCAATTTAAAGAAAAATGACATTGTATTCTGCAAAAATATACAAGGTCTAATGTCTAATATAAACATCCAACACAGACCAGAAGAGTGGTGATTATTTTTAAATTCATCAAAGTTCAGTCTTAATGCAGTATTACTGATGAGAGTGCATTTAGGTACTTACAAAATTTCCGAGACTAAGTACAACTAACATTAAGGAAGGTATTTTTATTTGTTCCTGGGTCAGAGGACTCTTCAAGGATATACACTTTTCGGAACATTTGAAAAGAAAATAAAAAATGCATGGGAATCATTAAGAGTAGTTACCTTAAATTTCTTGGGAAACCACGGGGCCCCAAACTACAGGCAATGTGTGGCCAATATGTTACTAGCTTATCGTGAAGTGGGGTGCAATATGTCATTAAAAATGCATTTTCTCTACTCTCATTTGGACTTTTTCCTGGAAAACTGTGGTGCAGTTTCTGATGAACATTTTCACCAGGCGATCTAATCATTCGAAAGGCGATACCAAGGCAAATAGAATACATCTATGCTAGCTGACTATTGTTGGTCAGTGGTGAGAGTTGTCCCCGATGTCCATTACAACAGACAAGTTAAAAGGAAATGTCCTTAACTGAGTTAGGCTAGTCTTAATATTACCAGATTTAAGGAGGGAATTAATTTTACTCAAAGATATTTGTCAAAATTACAAAAAAATTGGAACACTGGTGACAATTGCATTGTCATTTTCGTGTTCAGCTTGAAAACATACATCGAAATCTGGTCATTTCAGTTCCGTAACTAACAAAAAGTTAAAATTTGTTGTCCATTGTAATTAAAAATTGTAGAGCACCACTCCTCCTAACCCCAAGATTTATAAATTTACAATAAAAATATCCAACCTTACTAGGAATTTACCTCAAACTGATTAGTCAGGAAACAGGTATGCTACCACCTGAGAAACTTAACAATGTAGCTAATAAATTGAACAAATATTTTAACTCCAACTATTCAGTGAACATTATGAAAGTAGATAGAATATTCTGAAGTAAATGTGGAAAGAAAATTGAGATGTTTGCTACTTTAAAAGCATGATGAAGAAAGAATCGCAAATATGATTTTGGAGATGGACTGTTGAAGGCAAAAGAGGAATTTGAAGACTGCAAGAGAATTGGATGAACAGAATCAGGAGGAGAATTTGCGGAGAAATAAAATTACTTTGGATTGAAAGAAAACAATTATATATGAGAAATATTCTTTAATAATAATAATAATAATAATAATAATAATAATAATAATAATAATAATAATAATAATAATAATAATATATGTGTACATATACATATTATATATATATATATTCCAGTGTGATCAAATTAGCAAAACATGACAAAGGAATATCTTGAATAATTGAGTACTTAAACATAGACATAATTCTAATTAAGATCTACATAAATATTGAATAACATATACAAATATTTATTAAGTAAAATATCATAATGTTACTTTGTGTTGTACTTTCAAACATATAATAAGTGTGAAGTTGAATTAAATGAAGGGCTGACATGTTTATGACTGAAGGTACTCAATATAAAAGTTGTAATTGTATTAAAGTGAGGATATTAGTTATTTTTTCTCAGTGTTCTCTTGAAAATTAAAACATAAAATATCAATGTGCAACCTCATCTCAAATACTACATTTACAGTTATATTTAAATTATTATATGTTTTTTACATCTGCAAAGAACTCATGAGAGAAAATTTTATTTCCATGTGCATTTTTTACAGTATATTACAACAAGAGTTCTGTCGAGACAGTCGTGGAGAGCTGGTGTGTTTTGTTATTGTGTTTGAAGAGTGCAGGGACTAAAGCATTATGCAAGAAGTGAGAAAGTTAATTGAAAAACTGTCAGTTGAAGTGAAATAGAGGTTTGAAAAGCGTAATGTTAGGGAAAAAATTCGAGATTTCTGAGACGACCATGCAACGGTTTGAAAGACAGAATGCAATGGCTGGAATCTAAATTAGACTCTCCGTAAAATCAGAGTCGCCGAAACAATATTGTAATATATGGAGTGCATGAAGAAGAAAGGGAGAGCTGGGAGGAAACTGAAATTATAGTTAAGTAGTTGCACAAATCGCGATTGATTTGGTAAACTGTGAAATCGAAAGGGCACACAGAGCCGGTGGTTGGAATAGTGCAAAGAGATCGATTATATGTAAATTATCTCATTACAAATCAAGTGTTGCATCCTTAGTGATGAGTAAATATCTTAAGGGGACCATCATTAACATTGCTGAAGATTTCAGTGAGAACGTTCGTTGCGAAATATAATTTCTTAAGCGATATGCATATTGAGGCGATGAGGCAGAGTTGTCATCCAATCCTGCAATTTAATAAATTGATTATAAATGGACCAATCCGGAGCAGAGAGGAACTGGAAAACATGGAGAACCCTGAAAGTGGATTTGAAAAAGTCAGTGCTAGTTGGTCCTAAAACCCACAGGGAATGCTATTAGGGTGCGTGGTCGCCCTACAGCAGAGAAAGTTGGAGAAAATTCGACACTAGAGAAAGAGGGATAAAATGCTACGAAAACAACTGTGGGTGGTCCAGCAGCCATTGCTTGCAGTGAGGACAAAACAGCCGAGTACAAAATGACTACCCCACCCCACAGATGTGAACGAATGAGGATAAAATGTCCAGCGACTTCAACTAAGACAAGAAAATGCAAAGGTTGATGAACTTAGCAGCTGAAAGAGAAGTAATGATAGACATGGGAATTACGATAAATACAGGTACGATTAATTCATGTGGCGCGGACAAGAGAAAGAAATAGGATATGTTGATAGTCTGTGCATGGAATGTTGAAGGATTAATAAAACAAGAACTTTGAATCGAAAAATTTGTTGAGTTTATTGAGACTTTTGACATATTATTCCTGTCAGAGACATGGTTAAAAGCTAACGAATGTGTAAATATACGTAATATGAAAGGATATTTCAGAGGTAGTGAGTGAAACTAAGGGTAAAAGGGGTAGATATCCAGGAGGTACTGCCCTTCTATATAAAGACAATCTACCTCCATATACTTGATTCGTAGGAGGCTGGGGAGAGTCCAATTGCGTATCTGCCAGTAGTTCCAATAGATTCGGTGGTTGATAAATTTATGAAGTGGTTATTACGAACAATAAATACACTATGACTTATAAAATTAATTTAAAGGGTGTTAAAATTATTTTATCTTAATTTAAATGTTTATTTTGTTGAATGTTCATTTTGTATATATGTAATTCTTTGATTTAAGTTTTATTTGTACTTGTACTTTATTATAAAAATTTAACTTGTCCCATATCATGTATATGATCAGTTGGATGAATAAATTGAATTGAATTGAATTAAAGAAGTAAATATTTAAAGGAGGCAATTTGTGTATATTACCAAGCAGTGGTTTCCAAATGTGTTTTTGTCTATTTACCGTCAGCCACTAACTTCTAGATATTCCAATCCAAATGTTTTCGTTGAATTCTTGGACTTGTTGGCTGAAATAAAATATAGGTTTCCGTAAGCTTGAATAATAATTCTAGAGACTTTATCCGTAGGATTGGGGGAGAAGAAATATCACTATGAAAGCAGACGAAAATGAAAAACTAAGGGACTACAGGAAAAGTAAAGATAAAATTATAAATTCAGAAGGAAATCAATTGTTAGCTTTTTGCGATGAATTTGAACTTGAAATTCTGAACGGGAAATATGGGGAAGATAAAAATTGAGAAGTGAAATTTATTAATAAACTGGGGGGCATATTCGTTTATACAATATGCACACAAGACACGATTCCAGTCCTAAGTTCGGTATAGTTTCCAGAATTTAATCTCCTCATTTCCCAAACAAACTTATTTTATATGTGAAAAGTATTAGTGAGACAGTTATTGATGAGGTGGCAACAACATTAAGGTCAATTACACATTTCAGGGGGATTGAGAATCGAAGAGAAGAATTTATCAGGTGCTTGGAAACTCTAATACAGCATTTGCAAATAAATTATCTTATCGAACGTGAAATTATTCAATCTCTGACAGAATATTTTCAAAGCAGGGTAAAAATTCAAGGTTAAATGCACAATAAATCAGGAGAACAAACGGTGGTAACAATAACAAATGTAGAAATAATAAGTTTATCGAAAGTAGTCTTTTAAAGTTTATAAAAGAAAGGATAGATGAAAACAGAAAACTTGAAGCGCAGCAGAAAAATTATTATAGGAAACAAAATTAGAATGGAAAAATAAAAAACGGAGGAAACGAAAATCGCAACTGAAAGTGAGAACATTTCGGACATGTGGGAAGCGATAAGAAGGAGACAAGGTAAAGACCATAAATCGGAAAAGAATATCGTCCGGGGAATGGAAAAACTACTTTGATATGGTGCTGTGAGTTGAAGGAATACTATATAATCAAGGAAATATAGTTGAGATCCGACCCAATATATATATATATATATATATATATATATATATATGTATATATATCCACTTACTGGACCAGTATATTTCTAAAAGTGAAGTGGTATCTTCCATTAAAAGTTTAAAGAATGGTAAAGCTCCTGGAATAAATGGGAATTCTTTAAAAATATATTATCCGATTTAGAAATTTTGAAAACAACGTTCAACATACTTTTTAATGGTAAAAATTATCCGGAAGGTTCGGCGACAAGCGTAGTTCAACCGCTATATAAAGGAAAAGGTATGACTTATGTACCAGAAAGTTATAGGGGAATTTGCTTCTTGTCAGTGTTTGGTAAAATGTATTGTAAAATACTTTTTTGAATGAATGAGACAATGGGCTTAAGTGAACAATAGGATTTCAGAATATCAGGCAAGTTTCAGACATGGGTACTCCAGAGTGGACAACGTATTTGTTCTGAAAACATTAATTAATGATAATCTGAAAAACAAGGGGGGGGTAAATGATTTTGTGTATTCATTGATTTTAAGATGGCATTCAATACTGTGGATCGAAGTGAATTTTGGGAAAAATTGAATCGGAAAGGATTGTCTCATAATAAGATATTCCGGTATGCTTTAATGTCAATTTATAAATATGTTAAATTCTGTATAAAAGTAGACCAAGGTCACATCACAGAGAGCAGTTCAGGAAATCGGAGAGTGGGATAAGGTTGCATTTTGTTACCAATGCTATTTAATCTATTCGCTGATGGCATTGTAGACATAATGCTAGAAGAGGACATTGAGGCTCCAGAGATAAGAAATGTTGAAGTCCGAGTCATGTTGTATGCGCATGATTTAATTATCTGTCCGAAGACAATCAAGGGATTGAAAAGCAATCTTGGCAGATACAAAACTAAAATTACTTAACATCACATCAAAAGCTGCTCTAAAATACGTAAGTGAAGGGATTGGGGCTTGGCTGTAAATGTTAGTAAAACAAAAGCAATCTCTTTCAAAAATGGGACGGTATATGGCAGAACAGAGGAATGGAAATACAGCGATCAAGTACTTCAAAACGTCAAATATTTTGAATATCTTGGTTCTACGTTGAAAACAACGTAAAATGGAAGAAACATATTGATGTAGCATTATTTAAAGGAAGGGGCCAACTTAACTGTATACTCGGTATTGGATCGAGTGCCTGATATTCCAGTTAGCACATGTATGGAGCGATTGTGAGGCCAGTAATGCACTATGGTAGTGAGATTTGCGGTTTTCAAAGAGCGAAATACGAAATAGTGTGTATATATAGTTCCGGGTTCGAATCCCGTCCAGGCATTTATTTTTCTTGTCATACCATATATATATATATATATATATATATATATATATACATATACTTTTTTTTTATTTCCAAGTTCTAATAGCGCGGAAAAGTAGAAAGTGAAATGTATAGAAAAGAAAAGAAAATTGTTAAAATCGGTTGACATCTTCCGGTCGTGCAAAGGCTCTAAATTTTGAGAAAATATGAAAAAAAAACTTCATTTTTGCGATTATTTCTATATTTTTCGAAATAGATATTTTCGTAATGTAGTCCTAATACTTTAACGTCTTCAAATAGAGCCTAAAAACGTTGTGTTTAATTTGGTTTAGATCAGTTGATACCTTTCAGTCTTGCATAGGGCCCAAAAATTTGCCAAAATATAAAACATTTCACATTTTTACGAGTTATGTTTTATATCTTTATTATACTTTTTTAGCGTAATAGTTACAGTATTTTTATTTTTGAACATGACAATATTGTGTTTTATTATGGTGTCAATTAATTAACAACTTCCGGTCGTGCAATGACCCCAATTCTATAGAAAAACAATACCTGAAAAAAAAATAGTTAGACCTATGCCATGATGGGAGATAACAGTAACAACGGGCATGTTACTTTTCGACTTGCTCTAAAAAGCTTAAATATTTAAGTTACAGTACAGTTTTTAACAATAAACTTACTTTTATATATATAAAAAAAAAAGAAAAACAGTTCTGAACAAATAGTCCATGTTAGTTGAACCTGTTTATTAGAACTGTTCTCTATTTTGTAGCCGAAGGTACTTTGAAGACTGATTTGCTGATGAAGTTAGTCATGGATTATCTGGACAGTAGAGTGGTTCTTATAATCCGTCTCGAGATTCTGCTCCACAAACTTTTCCTGATGCTTCCATGATGAGTTTTGCACAGTGTTCAACAGCCTACGTATGAATTGGGTAATGTTCCAGTCAGGGATTGAGTCACTGTCGGTGTGCGATTTGATCTCGTCGTCACTGATTTCTGCCAACAATGGGGAGAAGATAATTCACAGTCCATTTAGTTGATGATTTCTAAATATTCTTGCGCATTGAAGTTGATTTTTGGTGGCGTGAATGTTCTTACTGTTCTCCTTCTTGCATCTATCTGCCTTGCCTTCAGAATTCTTCGAAGTCCGAGCTCTCTTATGTGTTTCTTGTCATCTTGAGTCATGGCTAACACTAAGTGCTCTGGGTGGGCGAAAAAACCATTCCGTTCGATCAATGGGTCGACAACATAAAAAACCTAGTAGATTGTATTGCTTGGTAAACAAGTTTCGGGCCGTCTGTGAAGTGTTTACCTATTTTGATAGTATGACATGTATGATTCCAATATAAACGAAACTAGTTCTTGAAGTTCAGGTGAGGGGATTTCTTCACTTATGCACAATCTGAGAGTTCTATTTGCTTTTGTCAACCACCTCGAATGTGATACGTGCCCAGGATCTCGTATAGCCAAATCTTCTTTACAGGTTCCTGAATTTATTGCCTTTAAAGTATCAAGTATGTATTGCTATTTGCTAAGCACGTTTATGATGACTATTTAACTCATGTCGCAAATGGTAGTCAATGACCAATCACGTTTCAATGAATTCTGTTTTACACCAATGACAGTCGTGTTTCACCTCGCTCTTTATCGATTTCTCTTTATCAGCTCCTGCTTTTGTGATAAAGAAAGCTCCTCCTTTTTTAATATTCTGAACAGGTTAAACCATTATTTTTCTCCACAAATACAATGAATATAGCAAATAATGAATAGATTCAGTGATTTTATTGAGTTGTTTATTCAAAATATAAATGATCAACCTATAATGTTGATTATAATAGTTTGATGTGTTTCATTATTTCTCCACTAGAGTGCATTCTTACAATATTGCGATCCTATTTGGCAATAAGTAATATGATCTAGTTGCAGTGAATATACATAACCTTACATTTCTAATTTGTTTTCAAACATCGCCGTTTACATTAACTATATAAGTATTTTAAAACACCGGTAACTATATTCAAATAATTATTTTTTAGTAAAGAGCTTAATTTTATTCGTTAAATAGTCCTAACAAATGCCACTCTTGATTTCCAAATTATCTAGATAAATTGTAAATCACTCGTGGCATTACTTATGACAATCAATACTCTGGAAGGTATTTATCAAATACCAAAAAATGTGTAAAAGTTTATTTTTTTCATTATTTTGGTAAATTTTGGGGCTTATGCGCGACCGAAAGATATGAACTGATAATACCAAATTAAAACCCAGTGTTTTAGGCTCTATTTGAAGACATTAAAAACTATTACATTACGAAAACATTTAATTAATTAAAAATTACAGAAATAATCGCAAAAATGAAGTTTTTTTCATATTTTGTCAAACGTTAGAGCATTTGCGCGGCCGGAAGGTATCAACCGATTTTAATATATTTTTTGTCTATGTAATTCGCAACTTTTCCGCGCTATTACAACTTCGAAATATAAAAATTAGTTTTTTCGGCCCACCCTATATGTGCATGCACTTTCTTAAATATATTACATGAATTAGTAAGGCCATATCCAACTGTGGAATTTTATATGAATTTGGGTCATTTCAGAGCGACATAAATTGCAAAATGCGTGCACTCAAGTACCGGTTGCGGCTAATCCAAGGTGAACAAACAAGGCTTTAGAGCAATATGCTACAACTACCAAATGCCGATCCGGCATCAGGGTGAGACTGGGTTCAACACCAGATCTCAAAAAATACCAGCAGCTGTTGGCCCAACATAATGTCCCCTGCCTCACAGGCGGTATTGTGAAAAAAAGTCGAACACAAGTTGTGCGATTCGTTATAAAAGGCATCGACTCCAGCGTCGATCCGACAGTGGTTCAAGGGGACCTGAAGGATCAAGGGTTAGAGGTCTTGAAAGTAGTCAACATGACCTCCGGAAACACTAAGAACCCATTGCCAATGTTTCGGCGACTCTTGTCGATGGCCCCAAAGCCCAAGAGGCTTCGAAATTAAAAAAAAAAAAACTTTGCTTTTTTAAAGTCAAAGTCGAGCCATTTCGCCGACTAAAGGCTTCAAATAGGACCTAGGGTGTCTCGGCACCCGATACTTATTTCATTCGTTCGTCGCCGGCCAGCCAGTCAGTGTAGCGCTGGCTTGTGTTGGATAGCGAGAGGTTAAATTGTAAGTGAAACTGTGAGGAAGTACTGTGTCGGTATTTGTGTGATAAGTGATTATCTGACAAACTTTAAAAGAAGAATAGTTGTAAGATAAAATTGTGATAATTGTGAGGAGAAAATAAAGTGAAAAAACATTTACATAACATCGGTGTATTTATTTAAATAGAAAGAATTAAAAGGAAAACCCTGTGCCACCTAGGACAATATTGTGTCCACTTTGATATTTCACATGTTACACCAATATTACTTTCACTCATCAATAAGTGATGCCTTTCATTGGAGAGTGGAAATTTCTGCAGCACCTCATGCAGATCTCAATACTCATCATTACAAGTGATATGACAATCCCTGCAGCAACGATGCTCAGTATAGGGACCACTTCTGGAAAAGATATTGATTTGACACTTATTGGATCCTTAATTTGTCCCAGTTTACGCGAATATCTCTCGTAAATATCTAGATGCCGCATTGACAGCAATCTATAAAAAGAAGAAAAAATGGTTTGGTTGGTTGGTATCAAATTTCAAGCAGTTATCTATGATGTCATTATCTCACTCTAGTACTCCATTTTACAAAATGGAATATTTGATAAATAAAATGAGTTAGAATTTGTATGACTCACCTCATATTTTTAGATTTGTTGCATGTTATGGAATATTCTATAAATACTATAAAGCAGGAAATAAAACTTCATGGCATGACAGGTGTACAAGACCTTGGCCTGGCTGCTCCCCACAAACAGAAATGCCAATATTATTGGGATGGACAATCATCCAATAAGTATAGAGGTGACATATGGTCCCCAAATCACAGCAGCTGTTTACTAACCAATTATATTCAATGTTTAGTATATTCTTATGACGGATGTGTCAACAATTGCATGTTAAAATCTATCTTGAAATTTCTCCCAGAGAAACGATGTGATGTTCCAAGGCTGTGTCCAAAAATTATCTGCCTTTTTAACTGCAAAGCACAGAAATTGAATCCAGAATCCAGCAACCCTTTGTATGCAGCGGATGGAATCTCTGCATGAGTAAGAGCTGAGTGTGAAGTGAGGCGGGATGCGGTACGGATGGCAGGTAGTAACGGATATCCAATTTACCAATTCAGGTGTTGTATAAATTTCCTATAGTTTAAATGAGAGATTTTGTACTGGATATTTAATGCCTTGAAATTAAAATGCAGATCATTTTTGAGACACGGCCTTTGTACATCACAATGCTTCTCTAGAAGAAATTTCAAGGTAGGTCTCATCGTGTAATGTTTGACACATCCTTTGTTAGAATTAACAGCACTTTTGTTTTCTGTTTTAAAGAACGTTGAGAGTTGTACACCTATCAAGAATTGAATGATGTATTGCTGTACATGAAAGCCACAGTTTATGCATTGAAGGGAGCTACAACAACCGATCGTTCTTTTGAATGTCTCTCCCCCTCATCTTTATCCTCTTTAAGCAGCAAGTTTCATCTTTCAAGCAGCCAAGTAAGCTGGTATCCTCCTGGCTTTTAAACACATGTGCAGAATATAGTAGATGAAGTACTCTTTTGAGAGTTATATCTATATAGTCAGTACCAGTACAATTACAAGTGAGGTTGTTGGCCAGACATTAATTAATATAAGTAGTGAATTAAGGCAACATAAATTCAACGTTCCAAAATTAATTTTGGGATTGTAATTGTTCTTTCAAAGATCCATAACTGCAAAAGTTTCAGTGTCTATGTCTGAAAACAAAATGACCATTATATATATGTTTACCATACCAGTACCTCTAATGAAATGATTTGTGAATGAGGAAAAAAAAATAGAAAAAAAAATGGAATAACAGAATGCAAAATTTAATTGTTTCACCTGTACAGAAGAAGCAACTTTTTATTAGCATAATACAGAAATATTTATTTCCACTGTGAGGAAAATAATGTTATAATTTTATTTTCTATTTTGTATTTATTTGAAGAATTGTCAATATCTGTTGTGTGCTGGACTTTTTCCCATTTTTCAAGTATTAAATTGGACTTACTACTTCTAATAATGTGAAGTCCTCATGAAATACCTTCTTCATTCTGAGTTTGTAGTCTCTGGTTAATTTTACTACCATTTGAGTTTCCAAGATTTTCTTTTGAGGTTTTATTCAGATAACTTATTACTCTAGATGGTATTATTTGCTCTACAATGCATTCAGATATCTGTGAAGTAAACTGCACATATGAAGGAAGGGATGGGCATAGCTGCGAAAAACTGCAAAATATTTTTCTCAGCATTTCTGGATTTCCTGTGTGGTGGCTTCAGTAGGAGAAGACTCTCTTTTTTTTAGGTGACAATGAGTTATTGAGCACTCAGAATTTTGGAGTTGGCACGTCAACATCCTAAAGAACATGATAGAAGGCAACTGATTAATGTGGTTTTTACTGAAAATTACTTGTATATCAGGAATATGTCTGAAATACTTGAAAGATTGTGTTAATCTCCTACCTGATTCAAATTATTTGGACATTTGTTATTCATAGGATAAAATACAATGATCTCAAGTAGTTTCAGAAAAAAATATTTCAGTTTATGGAGAAATAAATATGATAATAAAGGCATTTTTTTATTATTAATTTAACAGTTCTCACTGAAGGACAAATTGAAAGGCTCAGGGCAGTAACATGATAAGCCACATTCTGTTAAGAAATGTAATTTATTACAATGATAGCAAATAATTATATTGAAATATCCATCAAATCATTTGTAAGTGCGTCAGTGATGAGTTAAAACATACAGACACACAATGTATTAACAATACTTTAGAATTTTTTGAAACATTAAAATCCTTATATCTCAGAAAGAACAATATGTGGCTTATCACGTTATTGCCCTAAGTCCTTCATATATATATATATATATATATATATATATATATATATATATATATATATATATATATATACACATATATATGGTATGATAAGAAAAAAAATGCCTGGACGGGATTCGAACCCGGATCTCTGAGTCTGTACCTACATATATATATATATTTGAAGAGAAAAATTATATGCTCAGACAGGTCTTGGAACTCAAGGCCTTTGGCTTTCTAGACTGATTCCCTACCACCGAGCTACCTGAGAACTCCAATATAAATGTAAATTTTTCTCTTGTATAAGAGAAAAATTTGCATTTAGATTGGAAATGTAAAACAAAAGTGGAAGTAGAAAAATCTGGAATGGCTTTTCACATTTGGTAAGAAAAACAGAAAAACACAAAATAGATGTAAACACAAAATTACTAAAACAGTTAGAAAACTGAAATGAACTCATCATATGGGAAAAAATCTACATACAGAAGAACAAGGAAAGAATTATGAATTTTGAAATTCCCGGAGAAAGGAACCACACTAGCAAGTTCATTGCACCACAGGCAGAGGGAGCAGGAGTTAAGAATCGGGGCCAAAATCTTGAGAAAATCAGTCTGTAATCGCTGAAGATGGGGTTCACAAGCCTTGGAACATATGTTCAATAAAAATAACCATAAGACTATAAGAAGTAATAATACACAGACCAAATATCTTAATTATTAAATAAACCTATTTTATTTTAAAAAATAATGAATGTTAAACATAATATTGTATTAGTATTAGAAGAACAATGATTGAAATGGTATGGACATATGAAGAAGATGGAGAATAATAGAATCCAGAATGATGCTGGATTTGAATGCTGAAGGCAGGCGGAGGTGGGGAAAACTCGGGTACAGTGGATGGATGAAGTGCGAAGAAACATGATCAGCAGATACCACAAAGTAAAAGATGCTGAGGATAGAAATCTATAGTGAGGCAAATTACATTTGGGCTGAAGGATATATACTGTAATGTGAAGAAAATCCTTAATTAAAAAAAATATTCTAAAGATGAATACTGCAGGTATAAGTCTATTAGGCCAGCAAATAAAGTTACTGACTGATCTTGTTTCAATAAATTACAGTAAAGGATATGTACAGATCAAAACAGACTACAAGAGTGAGTGACATTCACTTCCAATAAGATCAACAAATATTTTGGTAGCTACATCATATCCATTAGCTTATAAGGTTCCAATTCCGATAAAGAAAAAGTGGGTTCATCTAAAAGAATTAAAAAAACTGTAATTTATTCTTTGATTCTGTACTATTTGAATGAATTAATGTTTCAAGTTATAGTGTATTTTTCAAGTTTTATTGATTATCTCTTGCTTTTTTTGCCGAGAAATAATAGTACTCTGCTGAGATTGTTCCGTAATGAAGTCGCCACTATAAAAGGAAGTGCTGGGAAGGAAACTCCCTCCTTTCCCCTCCCCTCTCCCTCTTTCCTTTGTTACTCCCCTCCCTCCCCTCCCCGTTCCTCTCACTTCACCTTGAAACTTGTATAAAATATTAATCCGTCTATTGACAGAACTGTGAGAGGTACTACTTTTACATGCCATATGACTGTATTGTGACGGAACTGTCAATAATACAAAAAAACTGTTATTAGGTGTTATCATATTTTACACGAAATAAGACTGAATACAAGATATGATGGCTACCAATACTTCCTCCACATCTTACTTAATATGACAAAAAAATTATATAGGAGCCTACATAATCAGAATCAGATAAATCGGTTGCGATTCGTTGAAATGGATCCTCCTATCCTTATTCTCCCATTTCTTCACTGGTGGTTGATACTGAGGGAGTCTAATATGGTGCCATCCAAAGTATCAGAGCCAGAAGAATTTATTCCTCGTTCCTTGGTAGTCGAGAGGACAATCCATTATTTACAGTTTCATTACAAGAAGAATTTATGCTCTATGCTAACTTATCCTGTAAATTGTGCTGTTAGTATCACCACATCTGCTTGTAAACATAAAAATAATTGGTTCTCGATCACCTTGCAGAAGTTTTAGAAATTATACAGAAGCCAGCTATATTGAAACAATTGACATTACAATGTATTCTGCATTGCCACATGCATAAGAAAGGAAAGAAAAACTATAAAAATACTCATTTAGGGTCGAGTCTTTGAACGCATTAGACCGTAAAAGGCGTTCTCTGCTGAGAAAGTTTTATCCTAATACGATTTTCCTTACTCAGATATCTATTCATGCGATAATAATTGTTGACATTCGTAAGCTACCTGACGAGGTAACTTAAGATTATAGCTTAAGATAGAAACTTATCGTGAGAATCCCGAAGGGAACCGATGGTAACCGATGTAGTTTGAAACCTTGCCGCTTTATCCAAGATGTCGGACCTTGAAGACTTCGATCATGTTTTCGGTATACGCGGAGAAGAGGAATTTGATAGAGTCTACCAAAGATTTCAACTGAAAGAACAGGAGAATCGGCGTAATATTGCGCGACGCAGACGTCATTGTATACTGTATTGTTTGCGGGACGCAAGCGTAAATGCGTTCCTCTATAGCAGACGAAAATAACGGAAGTGGTTTTATCGCTGAGATTTCTGGGTAATTTCTTGCCAATATTACGAAAACGACGACTTTCATGCATGACCAGTTACTGGGTAACTAATTCGATCTTTGCACTTGCTCACAGTGAGTCAGCTCACCAGTGATTGGAAGTAATTTGAGTAGAGACTAATGTATTTGCATGCGACCCTTAATGTATTAAAATTGTAATTATATATTAAATGCTTATTTAATCTATTAAAATTGTAATTATTTTAAGGCTATCCTATATAATGTATATACATATTGAACTTTTATTTTTATTATATTTATTTGTTCATTTGAGTGCTAGAGATCGAACTACGTTTTCTTACACGTTCAAAGGTATTTGACCAACAAAAGTGCAATCATACATCTGCTTTGTTTACAGTACAACTGGAACTAGTATAAAAGCTCCTATCTCCAGTGATTTGAATATAGTAATACCTCCTGTCTTACTAGTAATTTTGGAAATATATAATACATCAACTAACATGTTTCCAAATGTTATCAATTAATAACAAAGCCTATGAAAGTATTTACTTGTGTAAAATTCATAAGTGATCAATAATAAGTAATTTTTATTGCCTCCTGTAAAACTTGATTTCAAGGAGATAGGAGATTTTGTTACATCACTGATGAATTGTTTAGAAAGATAAACAATTAATCCTTACATATGGGCATATTACAGAGGATATAAATGGATTGAAGAGGTTACATTTTCTAACTACTGATAAGTAAATGAACTTACCTTTAATATAATAAATTTGGGAATTTTTACGATTATGAGATTTTCTTAATAAGAATCAAATGAATCCTGAATTCTTCTTATCTCAAACATCTATGTTTTTAACACAGAACTGTAGTATTGGGAAATACATCATTCCCATCGTGAGCTGTTTTCATGACTGTGAAATACCGGCATAATAAAAAATTGACATTCGTGAAAACAGCTGACGATGGGAATGATGAATTTCCCGATACTGCAATTCTGTGTTACAAAACATGGATGTATGAGATAAGAAGAATTCATGATTCATTTGATTCTTATTAACTTATCTTTAATTATTGAAGTAGGGATTTAGACTCACCTTATATTCTTTTTAATTTTCTTGCAGACCATGGTTTCCTCACATATGCCTGACATTGTCAATGCTTCCTAACTGAAATATTAAAAGAAACCTTATAGTGTTATTTCCTTCAAATATTAAATACTTACTGTTTATTAAAAATTCCCTTGTAGTGACTTTCCTTCACCATAGCAATTGCAAGTGATCCAGGAAAAAATGCTTGAGGAACATACACTATACTACAGTGGATCAAATTATTTGTTTCTATCAGAACATAGGTGGACGTTACAGAAGCATAGTTATTTTCCTGGCAGATCTTTTCCAATACTTCTTTGGCGTTTCTAGGGAGCAAATGACTAAATGGATCAATTTTTTTTCTGTATATCATTTTCAGAAGTTCCACTTTTGATTCCTGAAATAATATTAATATATACGATATATATAAATTAAATACTGATACAATTTTGGACAAAGTAGAAAAATGTAGAAACAACTATAAAATATATTATAACAAAACTAGAAAGCTGATAGAAAATGTTTATAATGTATTTTAGAAAAATGTTATCACCTCACCTCATATCCTTCTTCTTATTAGACTGATTTCAGGAGATTCCTTCCTCAGTACTTTCACAACCATTGTTATGTCATTTTGAAAAACTAGCTCCTGCTCATCTCATGTTCTTCTTATTACACTGGTTTCAGGACCGTTTTATGTTCCATCCCAGTACTTTTACGGCCATTATTATGTCATCTTGAAGACCTGCCTCCTCCAGTACTGAGGCTAAAATCTAATAAGGTCCTGAAACTAATCTATTAAGAAGGATATGAGATGGAATGATATAATTTTTCTTAAATAAAGTATACACTGCAGTGTTAATGCCTAAAAAGTCAATTGTTTATAATGTATATAAATTCTTCATTTCTTTATTTAAGGAAAACATTGACGACATTATGAAACAATGGAAAATAATAACAGACAAAGACCTTAGATTGAACAATAACACATGTATTAATAATTTAATTTTTACTGATGATTTAGTCTTACTACACCATGATGAAGATCTGTTACAATTGGCTGCTTACAAACTAAATGCAATATGTAGCGATTATAATTTTAAAATTTCAGTAAGTAAAACAAAAGTAATGGCACTTTGTGGAAGAAACACTCTGTGTGCAAAAATAATAATTAGAGACGAAATTATTGAACAAGTATCCCACTTTAGATATTTACGATGTGATATCAGCTATAGATATGATAAAGATATTGAACATAAAACTCAACAGTTTCAATCTATTTGTGATGCAATAAATAGAACATTGAATAATAAAGCCATAAAAAAACAAAATTAAAATTTTATAAAACAATGGCAGTCCCTGTCCTTTTGTTTGGGAATGAATCTTGGATTATCACTACCAAACAAGAAAGTAAAATCCAAGCAGCCGAGATGAAATTTTTAAAAAGAGTAAAAGGATGCATTAGAATGGACCAGATAAGAAACGAGGATATCTGTGAAGAACTGCAGATCTACTCCATAAAAGAAAGGATATTTAACCCATCAACGTGGACATTTAAACATTGCGTTCCCTTCCCAGATGCAGAAGGACGTGTTAAAACGTCAGGACTTAAATATCCACATGCAGATTGCCATGTCAACATGCGTGGTACATCTATGATTTCCAAAGCCTATAACTAGGTTGTTTTACATGTTGGAGAACTTATTTTTTGTCACCCTGTTAAGGAAAGATTCCCCTTCATGTTACGACATAATTTATGACAGGGCAAGTGGAATGAGGTGGCTACTTGTAAGTGAAAGGAAATACTTTTTTTTTTCTTTTTTTTTCAGCCAGACCCTCTTCTGAACATATCCTGTGCCTTATTTTTTGCCGAAAAAGAATAAATATCTGTAAAGTGTCTCATTGTGTGGTCTCAAACTTTTCTTTTGAAACAATTATCGCAGTCTTTGTGAAACCGTGGCTCATGCCTGTGCAGAAAACCAAGTGTTGTCAGAAGAAAAACATTTTAAGTTTGTCAACAAAATTTTAGATGAGATTGATAAACATAGTGATTTAGCGTCTATATCAGATAGTGAATATAGTTTCTTTGCACTTGACTATACACAACCTCCTCACGATATAAGTGATAGTGACATGTGCTGTGTTGACGAGGGACATATTCAGACACTTACACGTGTTTTGATTGCTAAAGGGCTAGGGGGAGTGTCCACAGATTTTGTATGGCAAAATATGGACACGTTTAATTTAATACGAGAGACATTGTGTGACATCAGTGGTCCACAGTTCGATGTTTCTGGGGACATTGTTGCTATATACTTACTTACTTACTCACTGGCACTATCGAACCTGTAGGTTCATGGCCGCGCGGACATAAGCTCTCCATACATCCCTATCCTGAGCTAATGCTTTCCAATCATTTCCTGTATAATCTACTTCCCTCAAATCATAGTTAATGTTGTTCTCCCACCTCATTCTTGGTCTACCAACTGGGCGTTTTCCTTCTGGCTTTCCTACAAGAAGTTTCCATGCACGTCTTTCATTCCCCATACGCGCAACATGTCCTGCCCATCGCAGTCTACGGGACTTAACTGTTCTTATTATATCTGGCTTCCTATAAAGACCATGTAGTTCATTGTTATGTAGTCTTCTCCATTCACCTGTCTGTTCATCTCTCTTTGGTCCAAAAATTTTCCTAAGAACTTTATTCTCAAATACTCGTAATCTCCTTTCCTCCCTTAAAGTAAGAGTCCATGTTTCGCACCCATATAATATAACTGGTAGAATAATAGTTTTATATATTTTCAGCTGTAACGTTTTTGAAAGGAGTTGGACATCAAAAGTCTCTGCAATGCATAATAGCATGCATTTCCAGAATTGAGCCTATGTTTAATTTCTTTGTGCATCTCATTCCTA
The DNA here is from genome assembly GCA_030220185.1 of Diploptera punctata. Taxonomy (NCBI): domain Eukaryota; kingdom Metazoa; phylum Arthropoda; class Insecta; order Blattodea; family Blaberidae; genus Diploptera; species Diploptera punctata. The sequence continues at coordinate 123,539 of JASPKZ010000226.1, forward strand.
TTTGTGATTATTGTTCCTAGGTATTTGAATTCAGCCAGTTCTCCTCAAAATTTCCCTCATTTGTCATTAGCTGTCCATTTCCATTATATAATGTATTTCTACGTGTGACCATATATTTAGTTTTACTGATATTTACTTCAAGTCCTAATTTCTTAGTGTTACTCAATAGTGTGTGCGTGTTGGCCTTTAGTATCTCCTCGCTATCGGCCAGTAGTACTACATCATCAGCATAAACTAACAGCTTATTAATACCATTGAGTTGTAAGCCTTCCTCATTCTCCAAAGATTTAATGGCATGCTCTAGTACAAAATTAAATAGTAGAGGAGATAGTGCATCTCCTTGCTTTAACCCATTCTGGATTTCAAAAGTGTCTGAAAACTGTTTGCCTACACGCACCCTACTCGTTGAACCATTTAGACACATTCGTATAAGTCTAACTAACTTTTTAGGAATTCCAAACTCCAGCAGGATACTATATAACTTCTCCCTCTTAATTGAATCATATGCTTTTTTGAAGTCTACATATAGTTGATGTACAGTACCATTATATTCCCATTTCTTTTCTAAAATCTGTCTTATACTAAAAATCTGATCTGTTGTAGACCTGTTTCTTCTAAATGCACATTGATGATCTCCTAGAATGTCATCAATATAGGGAGTAAGTCTGCTTACTAATATATTGTTAGAATTTGTACGAAGTTGAAAGTAATGAGATGCCCCTATAGTTGTTGCAATCAGTTTTATCTCCTTTCTTATAAATTGGTACGATAATTGATTCCTTCCATTCATCTGGAAGAGCTTCTTTTTCCCAAATCATACTAAGCAACCAGCGTATCTTGTCCATCAATTTTTCTCCCCCTGATTTTATCAGTTCTGCTGGGATCTCATCTGAACCTGATGCTTTATACATCTTCAATTTTTCAATTGCCATTTCAACCTCTAATGCACTTGGCTCTGCGACTAGCATTTCTGCTGTCTGTAAGTTATTCTCCTCAATGTCCTGTTCTGTATGTACATTTAATAGCTGATTAAAATAACTTTTCCATCTATTTAATATACTCTTGGAATCTGCAATCATATCCCCATTTTCATTCCGAATTATGTTTGTTCTAGCCTGAAACCCTTTCTTCTCTATACTAATTCCCTGATATAATTCTCTAATGTTCCTATTTTTTGCATTCATTTCAAGATCATTAATCTTCTCTCTCAAATATTCCCTCTTTTTACTCTTTAGTAACTTGGTGGTTTCCCGTCTAACACTACCCAATTGCTCTAAATTTACCTCATTTGGCTCGTGTAACCATTTAATTTTTGCTAGCTTTCTTTTCTTTACAATGTCGGCACATTCCTCATCAAACCATTTCTTGTTTTGCCTCTTTTTAAACAACCAATGCTTTCTGATGCTGACAATTTAATAGTATCTCTTATAGCCTCCCATTCTTTATTTATATCAGTTTCTTCTTCGTTTGCCACATTGTCATCTGAAGATTCCAGTAGGCTACTTCAAATCTATTAGCAATTTTGATTTGGTATTCTTGCCGCATTTCATCATTTTTCAAGTGTTTTAATTCATATTTTACAGAATCATCTTTAGCGTTTGTTCCTCTCATAAGCGATAGCCGTTGTCTGATTTTCACCCTGACCAGATGATGATCCGAATTGCAGTCTGTCCCTCTAACTGATCTAACATCAATGATGCTACTGTGCCAGCGTTTATCCACTAATACATGATCTATCTGGTTCCGAGTTTCTCCATCTGGGGACGTCCAGGTGTATTTATGAATATCCTTATGCTGAAATGTTGTGCTCTTAACAACGAGATTCTTTGATGTTGGAAATGTGACTAATCTAACCCCGTTGTCGTTACTATCTTCATGAAGACTGAATTTGCCTATTGTTGGTTTGAATATATCTTCCCGCCCCACTTTTGCATTAAAATCTCCTAAGACAATTTTCATATGATATCGTGAAAGGCTATCAAATAAGCATTCTAATTCTTCATAGAATTCATCCTTGATCTTGTCATCTTTATCTTCTGTGGGGGCATGTACATTACAATTATAAAATCATGTCGTTTACCCTTTAGAATTATGTATGATATCCTGTCACTAACAAACTTAATATCTCGGATAGCGGATAGGATCCTCCTCCTGACTAAAAAACCCGTTCCAAATGCAGGTCTTTCTGCACCCCCTAGTATAATGAAAATCTTCCTGATTCCTGACTACCTTCTCCTGGCCACCTAACTTCCTGTAAAGCGACTATATCCAAGGGCGATTTATCCAATTCCCGCGTTAATATCTCTAGTGCCCGCTATTGTATAAAGTCCTAACATTCCATGTTCCTAGGAGCATGTCCCTGTGTTTGAGCCTTTGGCATGAGTTCCTGAAGTAGTCCCCGCCCGGAGAACCGAATGGGGGACTATTTGACCTCCGGAAAATTTTACCCCAGTA